>LPNX010535056.1:797951-831488 GCA_001517045.1 Pseudotsuga menziesii | reverse complement strand
TTCAACAAGAAATCAGGGAATCCAGGCATCTTCAGCCGAATGGTGCCCATTCCCTTTGGTTTAAGACTTGACTTATCTCCAAAGTAAACTATGCCATTTATTATTTCATTAAGTTCTTCAAAACAGTCTTTTCTAAAAGTCATATGTGATGTTGCACCAGTATCAAGTAGCCAACATTCTGTGTAAGATGAAAGTGAAGTCATTTCATTAATACCAAGATTACAATGTGCAACAATACAATGAGCAGAATCTGAAGATTTACTAGCATCTTGGTTTTTATTGTCATCTTTCTTCTGGTTATGTCTGTCTTTGATGGAGTCCCACGAAGCCCAACACTGATCTGATGTGTGTCCAGTCTTTCCACAACGCTTGCACTGCAAATCTGATCTTTTGCTGGAGTTGTTTCTGCCTCCTCTACCTCTGAAGTTTCTTCTTCCTCTACCTCTCTCTTTGCCAGAGAGAGTGGCACCTACTACAGATGCTATAGATTGCATCTTCTGCAACTGCTAGTGTAATTTACAATAATGAACTTAATATGACAAAGAGAATGAGATAATAGAAAAACAAAAACCTTGCAGGTCTACAGCCTCTGCCAAGGTGATTTACAATCTTAATATGCTGTCAATAAGTTCATAAGCAAATTTTTACCACTAGAAGAACTGCTCAGCAATACGCCAAAGGAAATACCATTGTTTGTGAACTGTCACAGAATATAGGGTTTTGAACAGCACCAGTCAACGATCTCAGCTATATGAAAGAAGCAGGTCTAAGTCTCTGCTACTTTTTACAATACAGTCTATGTAGAATAACAACTACACTAACTAGAAACAATGTCTTCAATGAGCTCTCTTTACTATGTAGGTCTATGTTTCTGTCGTAGTATTTACATTAATCTAAGACAATTTTGCAGCAGCACAATTTATATGGCAATGCACAAACTTCTCAATTTGCAACAATATACAACCTTCAAAAAATGTATAGCAAAAATATCGAGCTTCACTCACACATTGAATACGCAGCACAGACTGGGTTTTGAGGAGATTGCAGTCTCAAACTAGATCACAACAAACTTTGTGATAGGTCTGAGATTTTAAATGGAGGTGGTTGCAGCTTCCAAGAGTGGTCTCAGCTATTATTACAACCAACATTCAATCATTCATGGACTCGTCTCAGCAGCAAACACGAACTCATACAATATCCATATTATGCATATGAAAAAATATTTGTAGACAAACTTCATGCATATAAGTTTGGGCAGAAGTTAGGGTTTGTGCAACCCAATGGTCACAAAATATTTCATCAAAAATATTTTACCTCCACTCAAAGGTGTGAATCTTCACCTATGGTCTTCAGTCACCGGGATTCAAAGGATTCATAGCAACAAGAATTTCACTCTTCAGGAAAATGAAAAACATGAGTCTTCATCCTTCTATCATTATTCACCAACTTTGCAGCAACAAAGTAGCAAGGAATCTTCAATAGCTTCAGTCTTCAATGAATTCTCAGTTTTAAATACTGAGATATCGCAGCAGTACACAGAAAAGAAGGTCGAGCATTAATCCTCAACTCCTATTCTTCAACGTGACAGTCTTCTCAGCTTCCATGGTCCTTCACGTAGTTAAAGATGGCGTGAATCTTCAGCGAGCTCTCATTTCAATCGGCATAAGGAGCAGTCATTACACCAACGCAATTCCAACAACAGAGCATTCATTACACCAACGCAACTCCAACAACGGAGAGAACAGTCTTCACAATGGTCTCCACGATACACCAAAGCAATCTTCACGATCTGTGGCAGTGAGTCTCCACAATTGCAGTACGAATGGATCAACAGCGAAGTAGGGTTCGAATGGCTGAATAACACCATCAATGCATATCTCTCAAAGCAAATCCACCCAATAGATACACGCATGTCCTTGTTTTGCAGCAGTCTTCATCGGAGAATTCACCAACGATATCCACCAACAAACTAGGGTTTTGTTAATTCAATCAAAAGACAAGTGGGGGTTCACAGGTCTATTTAAATAGAACCCCATCAAACACATTTCATGACACATCAGACAACTTCAATAATCTTCCACGATCGTCGTAGATTATGTGCTTTCAACGCAGAGTCTTCACACGTTCACTAGAGAGTATGTAGAGTATTTCAACACAAAGTATTCACACTTTAATGGAGTAGAACACATCGTGGGAGAAGTGCATATCCACGAGGTCCATAATACACAGCAACAAAGATTAGGGTTTCCATAAACTTTGGAGAAAACACTTTCACAGTGATTCAACAATGTTCATGAGCGTAGATGCAAAAACTACATTCAACGCAGCAAGGCAGAAAACCAACATGACATTGAATAGATATGTCTTATCCATGCAAAAACGAAGGAGGAGTTAGAAATGGCAGAGAATATACCATACTTGGGAAATTCTAGACTGCGTGCATAAATTCTTGAAATGTCTACTGGCAAGAGGACGCAGAGGGCAGGCACATTAATGGGCCAGCAGTCTAGCAATGCACTAGCAAGCATTCAGGCTGCCAGGATTGAAACTTAACAGCAGGAGTTATGGCAGGTACCCGCTCTAATACCATTGTTGGATAATAACTCCCGATTCATATTATTTCATAGCCAAAGCATTTATTTATACATTTACAATGACTCTTGGGATTACACATCCGAGAGTCTCTTCAGATTCCTATTATTTACACTAACGTATAATCCTGACGGATTATATTCCAACAGTGTGGTTATAATCTCATCTAAAATTTTAGAGCTATTTTCATATCTAGTTTGAATAAATTTTGCATCAAGCTCTTTTCTTAAGTGAACTAATTATGCCTCCATTTTTTCACGGATCAGTTTTTTTTCTTTAAGAGATTTCTTCATCATTTCTTCTATCTTATTTGCATTTTGAATTTGGTGTTTCAGATTGCTCACGATTTTCTTCATCTCTTTTTCTTTTTGTTCATTCTCTTCCTGTTGTTCAACTACAAAACTTTTCAGTTGTCTATATGTGTTTTTGTATATTTTTAATCCATCCAAAGCATTGAGTAATTCTTCTTCCATATTAACCTCTGTTTCATCTTTTGACTCTTCCTTATGTTCAATTTCTTCTATCTCACTAGACTCTTCAATACCTGGAAAAAGGACTTCGTCGTCACTGTCACTAACCTCAAATGAACTGTTGTCTTCTTTTTTTTAATAGAAATTCCTTTTTCCTTTGTAATTTTTCTTATAGTGGAATTTTTCATTTTTCTTGTATTGTTTGTTTTTGTCATCTTCATCTTCAAAGTCTTCCTTGGAATAAGGACATTTGGCTTGAAAGTGCCCAATTTTGCCACAATTAAAACATTTGAAGGGCAGCTTGCATTTGTACTTCCCTAATCATTTCTGAATCTTTTTTATAAAATTGGTTTTTTCTTCATCAGACTCTTCAGTATGGTTAGTCTGAGGTTTTCGCTTCTGATTTTTTGTTTTCTTGATCACTTTGAAAGTTGCTTCTCCTTTTAGGAGATTATCAATACCTAGTCTTAATTCATAGACAGTGAGGATTCCATGCAATTCATCCATGGTAAGATCTTCTAGCTTCTCTCAGTATTCAAGAGTGGATACTTTGGGATTATATGCCATAGGAAGTGTTTTTAGTATCTTTTCAACTAACTCATAGTCTAGTACTTCTACTCCCAAACCTTGGATTGCATTAACAAGATTCTCAACTCTTTCAAAGTACTCTGAAATATTTTCTTCATCCTTCATTTTTAGAATTTCATATTGTACTTTGAGAGATTGAAGTTTTGTCATATTTACTTTGGATTCTCCTGCATATATGGTTTCCAATTTCTCCCAAAGCTCTTTAGCACTTTTACAGGTCAATACTTTTGCAAGAACATTCTTCCTTATTCCAGCTTGTAATGTATTTAAAGCCTTTGCATGTTCCCAAAATTTCTTCATTTCTACTGTTTATGTGGGAGTGTCTTTTGGAACATTGTATCATTCTTCAACTAATGCCCAAACTTCTAGACCAATGGACATCATATAGTTTTCATTCTAATCTTCCAGAAAACATGGACTTCACCATCAAATATGGGGACTCTTATTGGCATCTTCATCTATTGATCCATAGTGATTGTAATATGATCTTCCTTCGAGTGATTAAACTATGGTGAAGGATCCCACTCCGATACCAATTGATGAATCAGGTCTTGTCACTGAGAGTGGGGGGTGAATCAGTGACATAAATTAAACACAATTTATTTTATTTTAGCAAATGTAAAACTAAATTTGGACACCATGTTTTAATGTGGAACCCAATAAGGTAAACCACCAACATGTTTCTATTATATGCAAAATTCTATTTTTACAATATACAATAGTTATTTGCAAGGACCAACTTGCTGGAGACCACAATCCCCAAGTTTCTCATCCACTACTGAAGGATGCATCAACACCCTCGTTTCTTCCTGCACCAATAGACAAGGATACACCAATACCCTGATTCTCCAGCCACTACTGGAAGGAGGCTAATACCTCCTTGCAAGCATGTATCTTGCCCTAGCACCACCCTTCCACCCTTGTATGTATTTTTATCAAACTCACAGATCTTGTAATACCCTAGTTTCGACCCCTTGGTATTTAATTGTACATTATGTAAATATTGTATTGAGATCATGGCATGGAACTCAAGGCCAAGGCCCTGCCATTGATGAATGTTTCGCGATAAGTGATCAAAGCTTATACCTATGGTGATAGTGCTAAGTCAAGCACATTAGATATATTTTGATATATCATGTAAATGTACAATTAATATAAAACCACAGCTAGTTATGGGACTGTAAACGTTAAAGAAATGGAAACATGATTCCACAAGGGATAGGGTGGGGAGTTAGTCAAACCCCTTGAGCCAATAGGGTGTGACCAGATGTCAATAGGGAAACCCATGAACCTTCAACTACCATTTTTGTCCTTTTTTCTCAATCATCAATCATCAATTTCTTCCAGAAGTTGGTTGAGGCGGTTAATTCCTTGGGTAGAGCAAGGCATGGCAATTTGATGGCTTGACTGAGCAAGACTGCAAGTCTGCAGGTCTGCATCCTATAAGGTCGCGTTCTTGCTTCTGCAGCAACTAAACCCGTGTGGGAATGCATGCCTATTCCCTCATCCCCTGAGTCGTGCTCAGTGTTGGGCCATTCGGTCATTCACGCTATTGGGGAAGCCTGCAGGAAAAAAAAAAAAGGAAAAGAGTTGTTCTCTGTTTATGTGTGTTGTGCATTTACCATGTGGCAGAACCATGGTTTTTCCTATGAATGTCAATCTGTTGTTTAGCGTTCGTTGTTTTGGTCATTCTCCTCGACAGAGAATCTAGTTGCTTTTTCTGAGCGAAGGAGCAATGGAGTTCAATCGATTTTGCAAGACAGATTGATCACCTGTGGTTTGAGGCATTGTGTAACCCTTGGCTGGTTCTGATTGTGAATGATGGCTTGGATGAGTAAGCCCAAGAAACCCAACTGTTATTTGGCTTGTGGGTGATACGATCTATTGATCAGGGCATTTTGTCTCAATCTCCTAAGTTGCGGAAGAGTGGTGCCGCAGTGATTCTCTATGTTACAGAGTGTTGGTTTCTTTACCGAGTTAAAGTCGATGTTGTTGTGTTTTCCCTATGGTTTTGTTGTGATTTGCACCCTGGTGCATTGTTTTGCTAGCCAAAACCGCGGACAAGTGGTTTCACAATGATTCTCTGTGTTACAGAGTGAAGCCTGTATGTTTGTGTTTCAGTGAGGATGGTTGTGTAGTGCATCCTTGTTTGGGTGAAGGCCTAGGAGTGGAGTAGGGCCATAATTTGATGAGAAAGAGAGGAACCACACAAAGGGATCAAAGGGGCTAGTAAATCTGGCCTGCACACCCGCGTGAACACTAGAAAGAAGGTATGGCCTGAGGGATTGGGTAAGCAGAGAAAGGAATACTTCCTTGTGTAGGGTGGGGTGGAGCCGTGGAGACCAAGCCAAATCTAGTGTAGGTATCTTTAGCTTTGGGGTTGAGCTCACTAGCCCAACACTTCTACCTAACCATTTCCTTAGTAGACTGATAAACCCAACTATTAGTTGGTCTGGTGATATCATGTTGTGTGTGGCTTGTTGCCTTAATAGCCTGTGAATCCCAATTTTTTATTGGCCTGGTTGGACCGTCTATGAAACCCAACTGTTAGTTGGTTGACAATGTTTTGATGTGTGTTGGCTTGGTAAGCCTGCAATCTATTAGCCCAACCAGGCGTTGGCTTGGCTAGACAGTCTGATAAGTCTAACTAGGCATTGGCTTGGTTGTGTGTTAAAGTATCGAGTTGTGTGTGAGTCTGTTGTTGCATAGTTCCTTGTGGAAAGCATGCCCAACTCGGGGGTGGCAGTGTGTTGAGAGATTAATGAACACACTAGCCTATGGTTGGGTGGAACGTTGCAGCGACATAGCTAGTTGCGGGACATCTTAATCATCAAGATAAGTATTCTTGTTATTCTATTTATGCAATATATTTCCTTCTAAATGACTGTACTGGTTATTTAGAAAGCTTATGAATATGTTGAATTGTTATGTTCATGTGGAATGCTTGTAGATGACCTAGTAGAGGGTACTTGCACATGAATATCCTTATGGTTGCTTACTTATGCCTTGAATGTTTATACATTTTACCTCTGTACATGCCTTGTGTTTTATGATGCATTTTCCTAAGTCCATGGAGGCTAGCATCCTAGTAAAGAGTCAGAAATGCAGTTAAGTAAAGGAAATATGTGTTTTCCGAATTTCGGAATCTTCCTGCGGAAGGCGGAATTCGGAAGCCGAGAGGTGGGAGAATGTTCAATGCAGAAAACTGGATTTCCAATCCCCGAAACCGGAAAGCGGAAGTCGGGAAGTCGGAAGGCGGAAGGATAGCTAAAACCTCTAAGGAAAGTTGGATTTCGGAGTCCCGAAATCGGAAAGCAGAATGATTACTGAAACCTCTAAGAAAAGTTGAATTTCTGATTCCTGAAGTCAGAACACAGAAGTCGAGAAGTCGGAAGTCGGAAAGCAGAAGGATAACTGAAACCTCTAAGGAAAGTTGGATTTCCGATTCAGGAAGTCAAAAAGCGGAAGTCGGGAAGTCGGAAAGCAGAAAGCGGAACGATAGATGGGAGTTCTGCAGAAAGATTGGAATTCCAATTCCCGAAGTCGAAAGCCAGAAATTGGAAAGGTTTCAGGAAAACACCTTGCTTTGTTGGATTTACAATTTCCGAAGTCGTAAATCGGAAGGCGGAAAGCCGGAAGCCGAAAATCAGAAAGGTGAAAGGCGAACACCTTGCTTTGCTGGATTTCTGATTTTCGAGGTCAGAAGTCGGAGAAGCCAGTTTAGTTCGGAAATTACCATTATGGACGCAGAAAGGATAATTGAAGGGTAGAACGACTGGAATAGTGGTTCTAAGCCCAAGATAAAGGCTGGAGAGTAGGCTAACATCCAAACCTGGTGTTTATCAAAAGAACAAAGAAGGTTCTTTAAGCAAAAATTTTAAATAATCCGCATTATGGGGTATTGGGGACGTTACATTATGGTATCAAAGCAAAAGTTGTAGCACTAGGGCCTAAATGAGCCAAGTTGAATAGTTAAAACGGAAAAAGGACACCTAGGTTGTGGTTTAACAGAGCCACTGGTTGCAGCATTGTTATAAATGTGCCAAGGTAATTAGTTGCACTAAGAAAACTACAGTGAGAAAGAGTGTTATTTAGCAGAATCGCTAAAGTTAGTCAACCCGACGAAATGCACCGTGACCATAGATCTGTATTCTACTACGATCTTGACCATTCATGCCTGCAATAAGCAGTTGGTAAGTAATGTTTTAAATTCTGAGATTGTCTAACAAATGATGTTGTTAACACATTTTGCAGATTCATAGTGTAGATTGAAAAGTTGGTATTGGTCCCACAAAGAAGGTCAAAGAAGATCAACGCCAAGAATATTAACAACATGGATGTTGCTCAGGATCCCTGTGGACACGAGGAATATGCTATGGGGGGGAAGCCAAGAGATCCACAAGAGAACAGAAAGCCACTCCAATGTTGTAGATGTGGAGGACCCCATTTGCGCAGGAGTTGTCCACATGAGGAAGAGTATGTAAGGATAGCTTACAATATCCAAGAAAATGAAATTGAAGCTGATGGGAAGAGGGAACAAGAGAGTTCCACAGAGGTTGCAGCTACCATAAGAATCCTGAGAGCAGAGTTGCAAGGTTGCAAAGAAGAAAATAAAAGGATGATCAAGGCTTTGGTAGAAAAAAAACAGTTGACTACAGTCATGCTACAGAGTTTGGAAGACCTCCAAAGGCAAATAAACTCTCGACGTCAGTTAACAAAGATAGAAGGGAGTAGGAGAAATTCCCACCAAAAGAATGAGAAGCTTAACCCAATGAATAAAGGTTTTAAACCTTCTCACCTTCTAAAGCAGCAACGGCAGTCATCAGAAGCTGTGATTGAGCCAGCCAGAGTGATGAGGGAAAAGCCAAAGAAACCTATCTAATGTTGGGGATGTGGAGGACCCCATCTACACGGGAATTGTCTACTTGAGAATGAGAAGGAAGGTCAAGTCCATAGCACCCAAAAAGGTGAAATTGTGGGTCAGGAAGTAGGGACCATTCCTGAAATTTGTGCACTATTAGAAGACCACCAGGGAGGTCATAAATCAATTGAGGTGGAAGTTGAAATTAATATTGTTGAACAGACTATTTCTGTTTTGATTGACCCTAGATCCACTCATAGCTACATCACCCCTAGACTTGTTGAGATGTGCACTAGACTTGTTGAGATGTGCACCTTGAAGAAGTCAAAGCAT
Source organism: Pseudotsuga menziesii (assembly GCA_001517045.1). Lineage (NCBI taxonomy): Eukaryota > Viridiplantae > Streptophyta > Pinopsida > Pinales > Pinaceae > Pseudotsuga > Pseudotsuga menziesii. The sequence goes on along the minus strand of LPNX010535056.1, from coordinate 822,644 downwards.
AGAAGATATGATGGTTAGTCCAACTAGCCACTGGAACCAAGAAGAGGGTCAATGAGGTAGTAAAGAGATGTTCATTGGTCATGGATGAGTTAGTCACTTGTGCAAATCTGAATGTTCTGCCACTTAGTTCCTATGGTGTTCTTATTGGAATGGATTGGTTGGAAGCACATAGAGAAAAGCTTGATTGTCTTAACAAGACTTTTGAGTGCTTAGATGAAGATAGCAACTTAAAGGTTGTGAAAGGCATTCCAAAAGTGATCTCTGGAAGGCAGTCTTCAGCAATACAGCTGAACAGATTCTATGGGAAAGGTCGCAGAATGTATGCAACTCATGTTTTGCAAGCAGCAGAGAATGATACTCCTAGATTGGAGGACTTTCATGTGTTACAGGAATTCAGGGATGTTTTCCCTGATGGGATTCTAAGACTTCCTCCAAAAAGGGATGTTGAGTTTACCACTGAACTTGTGCCTAGAGCAGCACAAGTGTCCCAGACACCCTGCAGGATGATCATACCAGAAATGCTAAAACTGAAGATGCAGTTGCAAGAGTTGTTGGAAAAGAAGTACATCAAGCCAAGTGTGTCTCCTTGGGGAGCACCAGCTGAGTTTGTGAAAAAGAAAGATGGTAACCTATGATTGTGTATTGATCACAAACAATTGAGCAAAGTCACTATGACGAATCAATACCCTTTTCCTAGAATGGGTGACCTCTTTGATCAAGTGAGAGGAGAAAAGATGTTTTCCAAGATTGACTTAAGGGATGGTTACTAGTAGGTAAGAATCAAGGATGAAGATGTTCATAAGACAACCTCTAGAACAAGGTATGGATCTTATGATTTTGTAGTGGTACCATTTGGTTTCACAAATGCAGCAGCTAAGTTTATGTGCCTCAAGAATAATGTTTTCAGCAGATACTTGGACAAGTGTGTTCCTGTTTTCCTTGATGACACTCTTACTCATTCAAAGAATGAGAATTAACTTGTAGCACAGTGGAGGCTGATTTTGAAATTACTCAGGAAGCATGAGTTGTATGCAAAGTTGAGCAAATGTGACTTCTATGAAGATCGAATTCATTATTTGGGTCACGTTATCTCGGATAAAGGAACATCTGTAGACCTTGAAAAGATTGAGGCCAATATGAGGTGGCCTGCTCCAAGGAAGATGACAGATGTAAGATCTTTTGAGAGACTTGTAGGGTATTGTAGGAAGTTCATTAAAAGATATTTTGCAAGTAAAGTGGAGCCTATGTATAGGTTAAGTAAGCATGTATGTGAACTTGTAGTTCCATGAGGAGATGACCCTCGTATGTATGTACAATCATATCGAAACTTCTTGAAGACTACAGGGAGAATGACCTGACAAGGCAGTATGGTTGTACCCAGTGGAACCAAGGCAGGAAACTGCCATGTGCTAATCTCAAGACTGAAATCTAACTTCTAAACATTATAGATTTTAAAATTTCAGCGTTTAAATTTTGTTGAGTGATTGCTAATTGATTGTTTGGCTGATCTAAAATGGTGTCAGGTTGACATGTTGTATGTGAATGTCCAGGTTTTGGACAGTATGTGTAAGTAGGGGATAAATGCTCCCACTTGCAAGATCCAAACAATATGAGAATGGCCTCATGGTTGCAATAGTTCGATTTTTCTGTAGAAAACAGAATTATGAATTCAGATTTTGATTTGACTATCAATGTTATTGATTGTTTGATATTGGAAATTTATCTATGCATAAGATAGATTTGAAAAGTTGTGATTGAAACTTTCATGATGACATCTCATATGAACCACATGCTTGCGTGTAACGCAAGTGAGATGATGAAAGTACGCCATTGGAGTACATAGCTTTTCGGAAGGGTGTGTTGGGGATGCATAGCTCCTCGAAAAGATGTACTTTGAGTACATAGCTACTTGGAAGGATATGTTGAGACAGATGGATGCTGTGGAAAGATGTGTTAGGGCACATCGCTTCGCCCCCCCTGCCAGCTAGGCACCGGTATGCATCACTAGGAACACCCAGGGTGTAAGACATCCGGTTAGACTTCTTTCCACACACATTCACGTCGTAGGAGGACTGTCACGAGAGTGGGGGCTCCATGAGAAGAATAACCCCTAGGTATTATGATGTTCGGAAATGAAGCACCTGAGCATTGGTAAGCAGTTGGAGGAGGTGCTAGGCCCTTAAGCTAGAGTCGTCATTGACCACCCAAGGAGGTGTTAGGTTCTGAAGCGGGCTGCCATATCTCAGTTGAGAGATGCCTACAGATAAGCATTTGATTACTTGGAAAATCATTGTTGGTTTTATGTAATTACACATGTGCATATGATGCAGCCATGGTTTTGAAAACCTTGTTATAGATTGCATCCCATAGGAATGAATCTGACATGTAAATTGACTTATTGTAGTTTCCGAAAAGGAAGCACCTGAGCTTGGTGAGCACCTAGAAGAGGTGTTAGGTTCCGAAGTAGAGCTGCCATATCTCGGTTGAGAGATGTTTTCACAGGTGATCTGAGGCTTGCAAAAACTTGGCTACCTTTTAATGCACGCCCTAGAATAGCACCGGATGGGTAGGTATGCTCGAGGGACTAAATAGCATAGAAGAGGTACCATCCTTGTGTGGGGTGGGGTAGGTCTTGTGGGTGCCATAGTTGTCTAAAGACAAAGCCAGATACCTGTGAAGCCAAAAGAAGATACTTATGCAGATAAGTATTTGGTTTACTTGGCAGTTATTTGTTGATTTTATGTCAATATACATGTGCACGTGATTCCTCTATGATTTTAAAAAGAAAGAAAGAAATCGTGTGAATACTAACATGAGAATTGACTTGTTGCTTGGGGCTTGAGCATAGGTATTGTTGGTTTCCAAAGACATTGAAAATGTTCCAAGCCGAGGACAAGGATTCTCCAAAACCAGAAAGAGACCGATGGTATGGACTGATGCATGCAATCAAGGACTTGAAAGAGCCCCAAATCCTGCCATTGGACGGGTAGGGTGCAAAGGAGCACCATGGTCCTGATGAAGCTACATGGGAGCTGGAGGGTGCCATGCGATTGGCACATCCATTTTTTTCAAATTGTGAAACACAGAGTGCAATGCCAGTGTAGCAATTTTGTTTAAATTCTATAAAGCACTAAGGGAAGTGTTGTTGTAAGGGAGAGGGGATTGTAATACCCCAGTTTCGACCCCTTGGTATTTAATTATACATGATGTAAATATTGTATTGAGATCATGGCATGGAGCTCAAGGTCAAGGCCTTGCCATCGATGAATGTTTCATGATAGGTGATCAAGGATGATACCTATGGTGATAGTGTTAAGTCAAGCACAGTAGATATATTTTGATATATCATGTAAATGTACAAATAATATAAAACCACGGCTAGCTATGGGACTGCAAATGTTAAAGAGATGGAGGCATGATTCAACAAGGGATGGGGTGGAGAGTTAGTCAAACCCCCTGTGCCAATAAGGTGTTACCAAATGTCAATGGGAAAACCCATGAACCTTCAACTACCATTTTTCTCCTTTGTCCTCAATCATCAATTTCTTCCAAAAGTTGGTTGAGGCAGTTAATGCATGGGACATAGCAAGGCATGGCAGTGTGATGGCTTGACTGAGCAAGCCTGCAAGTTTGCGGGTCTGCAGCTTGGGAGGTCGCGTTCTTGCTTCTATAGCAAGTACCCGGTGTGGGAATGCATGCTCGTTCCCTCATCCCCTGAGTCACGTTGAGCGTTGGGCCATTCGATCATTCACGTTGTTAGGGAAGCTTGCGAAAAAAAAAGGGAAGAGTCGTTCTCTGTTCATGCGCGTTGTGCGTTTACCCTGTGGCAGAATCATGGTTTTTCCTATGAATGTCAATCCGTTGTTCAGCATTCGTCGTTTTGGTCATTCTCCACGACATAGAAGCTAGTTGTTTTTTATGAGTGAAGGAGCAGTGGAGATCAATCGATTTTTCAAGACGGATTGATTACCTGTAGTTTGAGGCATTCTGTAAACCTTGGTTGGTTCCGATTGTGAATGTTGGCTTCGCTGAGTAAGCCCAAGAAACCCAACTATTATTTGGCTTGTGGGTGATACAATCTGTTGATCAGGGCAATTTCTCTCAATCTCCCGAGTCGTAGAAGAGTGGTTCCGTAATGATTCTCTGTTTTACAAAGTGTCGGTTGCTTTACCGAGTTAAAGCCGATGTTGTGTTTTCCCTTTGGTTTTGTTGTGATTTGCACCTTGGTGCATTGTTCTGCTAGCCAGAACCGCGGCAAGTGGTTCCGTAGTGATTCTCTGTATTACAGAGTGAAACCTGTATAGTTGTGTTTCAGTGAAGATGGTTGTGTAGTACATCCTTGTTTGGTTGAAGGCCTAAGAGTGGAGTAGGACCAGAATTGGCTGATAAAGAGAGGAACCACACAAAGGGAGCAAAGGGGCTGGTAAATCCAGCCTGCACACCCGCGTGAACACTAGAGGGAAGGTATGGCTTGAGGGACTAGATAAGCAAAGAAAAGAATACTTCCTTGTGTAGGGTGGGGTGGAGCCGTGGAGACCAAGCCTGATCTATGTAGGTATCCTTAGCTCTAGGGTTGAGCTCATTAGCCTAGCACTTCTACCTATCCATTGCCTTGGCATCCTGATAAACCCAACTATTAGTTGATATGGTGGTATCCTGATGTGTGTGACTTGCTGCCTTAATAGCCTATGAATCCCAATTGTTTATTGGCCAGGTTGGCCCGTCTATGAAACCCAACTGTTAGTTGGCTGACTGTGTTTTGATGTGTGTTGGCTTGGTACGCCTGCAGCCTATTAACCCAACTAGATGTTTGCTTAGTTGGACAGTCTGATAAGTCCAACTAGGTGTTGGCTTGCCTGTGTGTTAAAGTATCGGGTTGTGTGTGAGTCTGTTGTTCCCTAGTTCCTTGTGGAAATCATGCCCAGCTCATGGGTGGCAGTGTGTTGAGAGATTAATGAACACACTGGCCTATGGTTGGGTGAAATGTTGCAGCGACATAGCTAGTTGCAGGACAGCTTAATCATTGAGATGAGTATTCATATTATTCTGTTTATACAATGTGTTTGCTTATAAATGACTATACAGGTTATTTAGAATGCTTATGAATATGTTGAATTGTTATGTTCATGTGGAATGCTTGTAGATGACCAAGTAGAGGGTAAATGTGCATGAATATCCTTATGGTTTCTTGCTTATGCCTTGAATGTTTATACAGTTTACCTCTGTACATGCCTTGTGTTATATGATGCATTTCCCTAAGTCCATGGAGTCTAAAAACCTGGTAAAGAGTAATGCAGTTAAGTAAAGGAAATATGTGTTTTCCGACTTTCAAAATCCGCCTACAAAAGGTGAAAGTCGAAAACCGAGAGGTAGAAGAATGTTCAAGGAAGAAAGTTGGATTTTCGATCCCCGAAACTGGAAAGCAAAAGTTGGGAAGTCGAAAGGCAAAAGGATAGCTGAAACCTCCAAGGAAAGTTGGATTTCCAATTCCCGAAGTCGAAAAGCGAAAGTCGGAAAGTCGAAAAGCGAAATGATAGCTGAAACCTCTAAGGAAAGTTGGATTTTCGATTCCCGAAGTCGAAAAGCGGAAGTCGGGACATCAAAAGTCAAAAAGCGAAAGGATAGCTAAAACCAAGTTGGATTTTCGATTCCTGAAGTCGAAAAGCAAAAGTCGAGAAGACAGAAGTTGGAAAGCAGAAGGATAGCTAGGAGTTCTGCGAAAAGATTGGAATTCTAATTCATGAAATTGGAAGGTGGAAGACGAGGAGCCAGAAGCCAAAAATTGGAAAGGTGTCAGGCAAACACCTTGCTTTGTTGGATTTTCGATTTCCGAAGTCAGAAATCGAAAGGGATTTCTGAAGTCAAAAATCGAAAGGCAAAAAGCCGAAAGCCAGAAATCAAAAAGATGACAGGCGAACACCTTGCTTTGTTGGATTTCCGATTTTCGAGGTCAGAAGTCAGAAGACGAAAATCGAAGAAGTCAGTTTAGTTCGAAAATGACCATTCTTGACGCAGAATGGATAATTGAAGGTCAAAACAACTGAAATAGTGGTTCTAAGCCCTAGATGAAGGTTGAAGAGTAGGCTAATGTCCATACCTGGTGTTTCTCAGAAGAACAAAGGAGGTTCTTTAAGCAAAAATTTTAAATAATCCACATTATGGGGTATTAGGGACGTTACAGATCTTCTTTAAAAACTTTGTCTAACTCTGTCTATTGTTACTCTTCTTGGTCTCTGTCTTATGCTTCGACTGCATAGATCTGGATGACAAACATTTTACTTAACTTTTGATCTACTATTTATATATCATTGAATCATCTCTTTAGACCATACTCATGCCCTTTCAACATTGTGACTCTTCAAATCTCTATTCAAACCATCACACCTTTACTAAACAAACTTCATGCTTTTCTCCTTCACACCTCTTCAAATCTCTACTAATTTATCTAATCAATTAGATTATATCTTCGTTATAATACTAATTTTTAATTAATTACTTAATTAAACTCTACAATCTTATGTCTTTGAAATTCTTCCATTCGTAAGTTTGTTAGCATTATCATCTCTGGTTGTTGGCTTTCCTTTCTTTGAGGCTTCATCATCTCTGGTTTTTGGGCGTGTTTCTCTCCCAAAACTCTGGCTTTACCTTCAATCTGCGGGTTTCATCTTTTCACAAAACCCGAGCTTCATTACCACTCCGGCACTAGCCTTTCTACGCTTTCCTTTCCTCCTTCCGCTTTCCGGACTGGCCTTTCCGCAGGCTCTTTTCCACACTACGAAAAGCAAAAATCGAAAACTCAAGTTTCCAAAATCCAAACCTTTGCACTTCCGCTTTTCCGCACTACATAATGCATAAGTCAAAAACTCAATTTTTCACGACTTCGACTATTTGCTTTCCTCCTTTCCACTTTCCGAATTGGCCTTTCCACACTGTGGAATGCGAGAAGTCGAAAACTCAATTTTTCACAACTTTGACTTTTTGCTTTCCACCTTTCTGCACCCACACTTCCAGTCCCGCACAGAAATCGAAAACTTCAGCTTTTCCCGATTTCGACTCTCAACTTTCCACAGTTTCACACTGGCCTTTTCGCACTACAAAATGCGGAAGTCAAAAACTTAATTTTTCACGACTTTGACCTTTTGATTTCCGTGGTTCCGCACCCACACTTCCGCTCCCGCAACAGTCCTTCCGTTGTCTCTCCACACTTGCCTTTTCTGCAGGGTGGAATGCGGAAGTTGGAAACTCAACTTTTCCACGACTTCGACCTTTTGATTTCCACGGTTCCACACCCGCACTTCCATTCTCGCAACAGCTTTCCTGCAACACTTTTTCCAAACCATCAATCTGCTTGCAAAACTATTCTCAATCGTCCAATCTTTGATCCTTTGCAGAATTGATCATTAACCGTCGAATCTCGTGCGATATGCTTCCTGACCGTTGATTTTAAATCAAATGTGGATCTCACTACGACTTTGCAGATCTGCCCAATTTCTTTGCGGATCTATAGATTTACCTGCAACTTCAATCTAAACCGTCAATTTACTTGAATCTTAGCCGTCAATCATTTGATCCAACGATCTCTGAGTCTCCTGTAGTTCATCATGAGCTCTTTGCGTGACTCCTCCGACTTCAAAATACGATCTCCTTCATCTTCAACATGCGGGCTTTCATCTCTACTGACCTGCAGACTTCCTAAATTGCCATCAATGCCAACCTATATTACCATGTTGCCAACAACCCCAATCTATACCAAAATATTTCAAGTAGTGTCATGGACAAACATGTAAAAGCATCCCTATGGCTTTTCTACAATATAAGAAATATATAAAGTTAAGCATCCCTATGGCTTTTCTACAATATAAGAAATATATAAAGTTCAGATCCGTGCATCATAATGCATACCAAATAAATCGATACGAATACTTCAACAACGATCCAATAATATTCCAAACAATAATACTATTCCAAAATACGCCATACTAACCTTTGTATAGAATCCAGAGATCGTCCGGCAAAATACTATAACATATGCCATGCTACAGATTTTTTTAACGAATATGAACTAAATTTTCGATAATTAAAGAATGCCATGCAATTAGGATTCCAGTTAAAGATAAACAATTTGTCCAAGGATGACAATAATGTCAATACGCTCAATGGAAGTTAGTCAAGATGCCTATTGGAGTTTAGTCCAGATGCCTATGACAAACGTCTGAATCAATTTTACCATCTCATTTTAGTCACACAAAAAGGGAGTAATCGATATGCAGCTGCTCTAGCTAGCTAATGTAAGAGCCCACGGACAGCAAGGAGAACCGTGTTTCTAAACAAAATGAGAGAACAACCTGTATCAGAAGATATGCAAACTGTAGCTGGACCGAGCTCATCCAGAATCCCAGACGACCTTGAAAGCTTAGCAACCCATGGCAGGATGCAAGGGTCAGGATGATAACAGTGGAGAACCAAAAGAGACTTGCAAGTATAATGCTACCCTTGTCATGAAAAATAATTAATGGGTAAGAAGCATGTGAAGTGTATGCCTCGGCGGAACCAGTTACAGGAAAGGAGATAGAAATGCAAAGGAAGACAAGTAGAAACGAGGTCAAAAAGGAAATTATGTTGAGAAACCAACAAAAGATTTTGGCACACCAACGCTAGTCTTTGACAAATTATATACCCAGGTGTAGGTTATTGGATTACCGTTTAGATTTGACCGCGAAGATACTATCAAATGTCTCTCGTGATGCCTCTCATTTGGTAGCAAAGGGGAAATGGATACCACAGGGGATGAGCTGGCCTATCTTCGTAACATTACTGGCATACAACATTAGCGAGAAGATTCTGGCATCAGTAAGATGTTCCGTCAGATTTGTACGAAATGTTATCTAACTGGTCTCCAAAAGTCCCCATGAGGAACAACGACAAGAAATTTGGCAAAGCCCGTAAACCTTAGGGAAACCCATCCTACACCTGTGCACGATACTACAACCTGGCAAGGGTTGCACCATGCATTATCCAAGTATGTGATTGTTGCTCGATATTTGTACCATAATTTATTTTACTGGTCTCCAAAAACCATAGAAGAATAAGGACAAGAAAATTGACATCCTAAAAACATTATTTGTTTCACCACTCCATAAGTAAGAATGGCATGCATCGGTAAGACATGAACCTATCTCCTGTCCTCGATGTAGATTCAGGGAAACCCAACTTGACAAGGGATACACTTTGCTTTATCCAAGTATGTGACAACCAATACCACTCCAGACCTTGATTTCAAAAATGATGGTGCTGTCCCTACAGCCTTCCTACAAAATTCAAGAACCATCGCTACAAAGACCACTACAGAAAAGAAGGGAACACTACATTTCTAATCAAGCTAGGAGAAAGCCTATTCATCCTTTGGCAAATATTGCTTGGATTTCACCCCAAGAGACCAATCCATATAATCATAAAGACTACTTCCAAGTCCCAAAAAGTTTGTTCATCTGATTAAGAGCAGAGCTTTGCATTTGCTCAAGGGTTTAAAATTAAGAAACAAAATATATCATACATTTCTATATGCAATAAGAACGTGGAAATTTGGCAACAAATATAAATTAAAAATTCATGGACAAGTTAAAAAAAGCCTTCCAAAAGGATTTTAATGATGCGTAATCCACTGCCAATCTAGATTCAGGGATTTTAATGAAGCGTAATCCACTGGCAATCTAGATTCAGGGATTTTAATGCTGTGTAATCCAAGTCTAGTGAAAATAACTAAATTGAATGCATTCGTGGGAAGGAAGCATTACATGATAAACATAACTAAATGACTAAATATATCTAAAATTAAATCCTACCAATATTAGATTATCAGAGGCAAAGATTTGAGCATGCTGAATATTGTGCACCAGGGCAGGATTTTCTAAACGTTTTGCCCATCTAGTCACAATATGATTCTAGGTTGATTTACAAAGAATGCTTTAGTATAAATTTCACCATCACATCTTTCCTTGCTTGGAATTGAGTTACATCTTTCCTTGCTTGGAATTGAGTTATATTACCGGGATATACATTTTCATCCATCACAGGTTTGATATGGTCCATAGGAACCCTCCAGAAAAGACAGCATTAATCATATACTAAATGTTGTTCTACTATGCACACACCTAGAAGATTTTTATATAAATCTGTCACCCAGTCATATGTGAGTTCAAATGCGCTTCTTTGATTTCAAAAGCATTAAATTCTACCTCGAAAGAGAAATAAGCAAAAACTGAAAACACTAGCAGGAAATTTACCAACACTAATGAAATTTCCAAATTCAAAGGGACAGGTTTGATATGGTCCATAGGAACCCTCCAGAAAAAACAGCATTAATCATATACTAAATGTTGTTCTACTATGCACACACCTAGAAGGTTTTTATATAAATCTGTCACCCAGTCATATGTGAGTTCAAATGCGCTTCTTTGATTTCAAAAGCATTAAATTCTACCTCGAAAGAGAAATAAGCAAAAACTGAAAACACTAGCAGGAAATTTACCAACACTAATGAAATTTCCAAATTCAAAGGGACTGATATTTACATCAGATTCCTTAAAGCAGGACAGGTTATGTGGCTCATATGATGAACCATAGAAAAAAGATATATATTGTGTAAAAGGGCCAAAATCCATCTCACAAGTAACATTCCGAGGCATGAAATTTAAAAAAAATGGTCCATCCAAAACGGTTCACTAAAGTATGCTTCGATGTAACTATAAATAACAACAAACTTTTGATTATTGCATGTGCTTGCTATGACAGGTTATGTGGCTCATATGATGAACCATAGAAAAAAGATATATATTGTGTAAAAGGGCCAAAATCCATCTCACAAGTAACATTCCGAGGCATGAAATTTAAAAAAAATGGTCCATCTAAAACGGTTCACTAAAGTATGCTTCCATGTAACTATAAATAACAACAAACTTTTGATTATTGCGTGTGCTTGCAAAGCTGAATACAGTTTTTGATCTAGTTACCCTCCCAAATTTAATCGTACCTGTAAAGAATGCCTTTTAGTTACTCCAAAATCTAAGTGTCATGGTAAAGAAGAACTTTGCAAAATTATTTACTTAACCTGTAAGAGAAGAACCCATCTCACCAGGGTATCAAATGATGACAAACCCCCTCCAACTTCAGGAGGCCAAATACAAACTCTAAATGAAAGTTGTAACAAATATTTAATCATTACCATAGATACAAATATTTAAGCATTCCCATCTAGAGTACAGAAACAGGAAAACCTGAAATCTAAGTTGACAAACTGGCACTATATGTACTCTACACATAGTATTTGTCAGTAGTCTAAAAGCAAGACTAATGTTAATGATTCTATAGAAATTTTAGTAAATCCTAAACCAAATGTCATAGAACACTTCCAGTTATATATGCAAAAGCAACTTTCATCAGCATATACAGAGATGTTCAATACCCAAAGGCACAAAAATTAAACAAGAGAAAGGTTGCTGGGCAAACACTAACTTTGATAAGAAATCAACTCTCATCATCTGTGCTGCTCATGGCAACAAACAGCATGGTTCATGTCCCATAACAAAATATTGAGACAATTCTTTCAAACTACTCCGAAATAATTATAAGCTAGCAATACTATAAAGTGAAAAACTTTTGAATCCAAGAACCAGTCAACCAAAATGTAACTGAGCTACAAAAATATCCGTTTTATCAATCCCGGTATTCAATAACAATAACTCTTCTTTTAAATCAACATCTTGCAGCCTACTACTACCTAAGCACCGACAAGTTCAGCCTCTGCTTCATTTGCAGCTTACTACTAGCTAAGCACCGACAAGTTCAGTCTCTGCTTCAGCAGGAACCTCATCGACTGGCCTATCAACCTTGACTCCAACATCCTCTGAATAATCTCCATGTACCTACAACGTATAATAAAAATTTATAAGTATAAAACATTTTAAAAAGCATAATAAAAGAGGTCAAGGGAAGAAGATTACCTCCATAAGCTTTCCAAGGTCAAATTTTGGAGCCTTCAAAATTTTAACTTTTCTGATAAATACATTTTGCAGGGGATAAATTGAGGAAGTAGCTTTTTCAATCTCCTTCCCAATCACCTCGGGAATAAATTTTGCCACCAGCTCTTTCAGATCACATGAAGTAGCTTCACGTACCATAATCTCTCTCATTTTCCTTCGAATCTGAAAACAGAATAAAATATCTTTATTCCTTGTAAAAAAATAAAAACAAATGCAGAATAAGCTATAACTAAGAACAATATATGTATTCAATTGCATTCTACTGTTCTATATAACCTGTCTTATTTGACTTGTTTGGGCATAGCATGTTCGCTTGACTTGATTGGGCCTCCTCTTTGTAAATCCAATGCAGAACATACGTAAACCATAGTTATCCGTTGTCTTAACATCCACATGAGCTTCAATCAAAGTCTGCCACTTGCGGACCAAGGATCTAAGCTTATCAGTGGTAAAATCCATTCCCTGTACATGGGTAAATAAAACTCATGTTAAACCATTTTATTCTGTTCTTAGTTATAATTTATAGAATAAAATAAAACAGTAAACATGAACAGCTTACCCAGAAGTTAGTGAGGACATTCCTTCCCTGAACATCTTCAGCACGAAGCTTGATCTTTCTGTAAGCCTGATCTTCATCATTCTGAAGATCAGCTAGAGAAATCTCAAACACACGATGCTTAAGCCCTTCAGAGGCAATCTACATAGGAAAAAGAAACAATATTATTTTAAAAAAGGCAGCAGAGAAGATAACAAGAAATGCTAGCATGATGTTTGATTGGAGTAAATCCCAAATGCACCTTCTCAAATTCAGTGATCAACCATTTAGCTTCAGACAGGGGTCCGGTTCACATTGTCCCTCAATTTATCCCTTGTAACTTTTAGAATCCAAAAATAATAGATTTTGATTCACATGTATAAGTATCTACAATCTACACTACAGATATAACAATGCTATGTATAAATAAGAAAAGCATCGTTGCAAGCTTAAACTCCTGCTCACCCCCAAATAGCAGCAAACTTTCCTAGACACCGCTCCAATTACCAGAGTACCCAGTAAATACCACAAATAGATATTTTTTGCCATAATTAATACCTCAGCAATTTTCTTAATTGCCACAAGCAGTTTCATTTCATTTAACATAATCTTAGGAATTGAACACTCGTCCATACTTTTCAAGGCTTGTCAGAATATGTGCCAATTCATTAAGAAAATCAAGAGTGTCAATGAGAAAAAGCATTGTCATTTTTTAATACAAAACATTGTAGTATTTCCAATTTATTTCATTATCAATGTTCCTTCATCCTAGGGTGCAAAGATGGGTAGTTTACAAATAAACTTTAAAGCAAGTGATTAGGATAGCAGACCTTAGTACCCTGAGTCCGTGTAACAAGCGTCTTTCCAACTGTCCTTGTGTTAAAAGTAGAAGGGGCTTTCACATCATACCAATCCTTCTTTGAGAAGGGATCAACACTGCACCATAGAAAAGAGGAAATATTTCAATAATTTAATAGTGTGGACTGCAAAAAATTAACATGAGCAAATCCGAACCAAAGAGCTGAACACACTAAACATTCTAACCAATGTTTTAAAACTAAGACTTGGACTTAGAATTGGTCAAGGATCAACTCTGCCCGATTAGAATTTTATGACTCAGTTTACTAAAATATATACAATATATTATAATTTTAATGAAAAAACATTTTTAAAATTCCAAACCATTAGTGACAAAACATGCAATGTCTACTCGTGTATACCATGTAAGGGTGAATACATCAAAATGGCACCCAGTTCAATAGATGAAATAAAATACATAACCAACAAGGCTCTAATGGCCTCTATAATTCAAAACACAATGTACTACAAGGTACTAACCAACTACCTAACATGATCAATCATCCAACCTATCAATCATCTAACCTATCACTACTGTTGGAAAAGGGATCCTCAGCATGAGCTACAGATCCTCTAGCATGTCTATTTTTAGCAGGTATATATTTCATAGGTGGCTTATAGGCAAAGAGTAGAGTGACATTTGCGGTCTATTGATGGTTTAGTGGATTTGTCTCCGTTTCAGTGCAGTTCAGTTGACTGGAATTCTGAAAACCACGGACTCTGCTGAATTTCAAGTGGAATGTGAAATTCTATTTCCATCATATGAGGTCCCAAACATCCTAAAACAATTAATAATTTAACGATAACACCAAAGATTTAAGTAAATGGGTAGAACCCATTTACTTGTGCACTGTCCAGTCCCACAGTAACTAAACTGAGTCAGTACAGACTTGACCAAGTTGGCCAGTTTGGTACCAATCCAGCTAAGTCAAACACCAAACCAGCCAACCAAACCAGTTTAAGGGCCAGGTTGAAACAGTCAAGGATCAACTTAGTCAACTATCAGCCAAGTCCTAGTTGACCAGTATGAAAACCCCTATTCTAACAAATATCAGAATGTCTTGAAAATTAGAACGGTACAAATTAAATCAAAAGAATAGAACTGTGGAATCGAATCCCTGATATGCAGATATATGCACTATCCTTCAAAATAATTATTGCATTGTAGCCACTAAGGTGCATCTTCACCCAACATTTAACTCATTATAATGATGGCTACACAAAAGTCCATGTATAAAGGTCAACAAGAGAACGTTTTGTTAAATTAGCTAACCTTCTGAAAGTATTTAGCATTAACCCGAGTAATGAAATCTTCACCTAAATTTAGGGCAAAGCCCTCTATTATTAAAGAGTTTATGGAAATACTGAGAATATAATGACTTGGTCACTGTTAGCTAACCTTCTGAAAGTATTTATCATTAACCCGAGTAAAGAAAAATCTTAACCTAAATTTAGGGCAAAGCCCTTTATTATTAAAGAGATTATGGAAATACTTAGAGAATATAATGACTTGGTCATTTATTGATTTTCCCAGTGCGTTGATGGTTACATGCGTGCTCTTTTCACACAGTATTATGTACATTATAATTTGCACTTGTCTTTTACCTCAGACCTTGTGTATATAAATCAGGTCCAATTGACTATCCACTGCAAGTATAGCAATAAAATTCAGCCAAACTTCCTGCTTTAAGTAAGTCTAAACAACTTGATGGCTCCGTGCAGTAAATAATGAACAAGAAATTATTGAACACTTCAAACAGGAAAACACATGAGCTATCATTCAGTTGGGGCCTAAGTAACCTAATAGCTGGAATGTGATTCTCTCAACACTAAAAAATTTCACAATCATATGAAAGTACATTAAAAAATATGCTTTCAAGAACTTGATCCTTTATTTTCACGTTGAAAAAAAATTGGGAGAGTGCAAACAGTTTACTGAACTTCCAGATAGTCATGAAATACAAATTCATGCATTCTATAAATTCTTCAAACACAGACAGGAGAATCTCAATCTGATCTAAACGGCCAACTATTTCCCCTGATGGGGTAATAGTGACAGGTATTCATGAGGCTGACACGTGTCTGGACATGAAGACGATATCTGCCTGGTGTGAAATATATGAAGGACAGGGAGCACAGTGGGAAGACAGGCCATAATGGCCTGTCCTCCAAGCGCCGAGCTTGATCTCCTGCGATGGGCGCATTCCAGTACCAGTAGCATCATGGTTTTAACATGCGATTTAATACAGCCAATAATGCAGAACATGATGATAGTTAAGTAGCTATGGGTGCGAGACAGAGACTGGTATCCTGATCCTGCTGCTCTTCTGATATAGGCATTGGAGGGAGGCCTTGCTCTGCTAAGTCAGTAGGAATTTAAAGCTGGCTTTCATGATAGTGACTTCGGATCACATCCAGCGAATTTGAGGTCTTATCCTTCAGAGGTCATCCGGGCATACAGAACAGACAAGGATGGCAGGAAAAAGGTATACATAGCATGGGGAAGGCAGTCACAATAGGCACATAGGCAGACCTAGGACATGCGAGCAGCAGCAAAGAAAGCAGCCGCGACCTACCATTGCAGATTTTCTGATGAGATCAAAAGGGTGGTGGACACAACTCACGACAGGATCAGAGAACAAAGAGATGCCACTCCCAGCGCACAAGTTAATGAGGAAATTTGGATTGGATTCCAGACACCGACTCTTCAAAAGGATAGAAAGAGCGACCATAAATCTTATTTTGTTGGCGCTGAATCTCGAAAGAGCGATCATAAATCTTATTTTGTTGACGCTGAATCTCGAAAGAGCGACCAGGAAGGGGGTAAATTGTTGATAATCAAAAGAAATCTCATATTGAAGCTAACAAATAGTTCAAACAAAACAAAAGAATTTAGCATGCTTGAGTCATGCTACTTACGCCTTCTTCTTGCCTCCCTTCTTTCCCTTGGATATGCGCTTGTTCTTCCTGCATTGGCCGAATAACACGATTACTCCTCTTCAACTCACGATCGATAAGACTAAATGCAATAAAGACAAGCACAGGAAACTATAGAACTGAGATTTTACCCAACGGCCATTGTTGTTGCAGCAGCTCAGAAAACAGCCGCGCCTCCTCCCAAATCGATCTTCGACCGCTGCTTCGAAGTTATGTGAAAAGAATTGATCTTTGTAAGATGTAAGTGAAATTATGAAACACTAGCTCTACCAAAACCCTAACCCTGCCTTCGAATTTTAACCTGGGGTTTAACCTCTAACCAATATAGTCTTATTAACCATCTCGAGCATGGAAGAATTCCACTTTATCTAATTTTATATATCAGTTTGTTTGGATTCCCAAGTATGAAAGAACTTTATTCTTTTGCTTATATTGCTTACATGTCTTCCTTTGATTTTGAGAGTTGGATTACAAAGAATAGTGATAGGCTTATAGGTTGAAGTCATGCACTTTGTCATTTATGTCTATAACCTGATTTGAATTTTAATATCTATAATTAATGGTGTAGTCTAAATATTAAATATGATGTAGTTTAAATTTTATATGTTTTCAATTTTATTTTTTAAGTGTATTTTTTGTTTTATTTTTCAATTTTATTTTTTAAGTGTATTTTTTGTTTTATTGTAAATTTTTAAAAAACATTACAATCAAATATATTAGTTATGAAAATTTGCATAATTTGTGTATATAATTACTAATATAGCATCTATGACATTGGTGATTATAAAAGTCTAAGTGAATAGGAGGATTATAGAGTCTTTAATGAAATAAGATCATTATCAAAATTATTGAGGAAGTTGAGTTTGAACATCTCATCCCGCAATTTTTGTAGGCTAAAAGTCAAGTCGAGCATAAATCTTACAACTTTTTATTGTAAATAATAAAAATTAGACAACTCAAAGTATGTGTTGAATGGTAAATAGGCATAAGCATAGGTGTGTGACCCAACTTGTAACCATCATGAGCAAAATGGTTGTTTGCATTAGTACTACTCTATTTGATTAATGATAATAATAATAATTAAATTCGTTTGCATTAGTATTACTCTATTTGATTAAAAATAATAATAATAATAAATTTAGAGAATTCACTTGTCGTCGATATTTGTATATCAAGAAAATATAATCAAGCAAAAATGGTTGTGATCTTTCAATGCCCTTGTTGATTTGTTTTCTCATTTTTTCACATTGATTTCAGCCTTGGCTAGCATATAAGATTGTGGCCTCTTGATCTTAAGGTGGTTGGGGCGAATATAGACTCCCCATCCCATACAAATGTCTTTGGTCTTGCAGGAGTTACAACCAACCTAGTGCATAAAAATGGCACCTAAGACCCCTAGAAATTGTTCCCAAGGTGTATCTCAAGTTAATGACTCCCCACTTGATACTTAATTTTCTTATTCTAAATATGATTATTTGTCTAAGCGATACTAGGCATGCTCCATCTTGGGGTGATTTGTTAAGAAAGTCTCACCCAATGCAGTCATCCAAGGATGGAATAGGGAAGTGTGGTAGCCAAAAATTTGGCATTGTACGCGTACTCGTGGCCTAACTAAGGATTTATTCGTGTTCTAATGTGATAACTTGGCGCATGTAATGGAGATCCTAGGGAAAGGTCCATGTGTATGTAAGAATACCCCAGTTATGTTTTATGCATGGTTTGTTGAGTCCTTTATTAATAAAGTCAGATAGTGGTCCTTCCCCATTTGAGTAGAGTTTCATGGTCTTCCAATGTAATTTTGATCAGCCCTTGAGCACACTTTGGCCCCATCGGGGGAGTTTTTACACCGTGAACCATAAAATTTATCTAACCCTATACCTTGACATGTATTTTACATCAAGGTTAACCTATCAAAGGACCTTAAGGAATTTGTGTTCATCCAAGTGGAGGATGGGGTTCATAGGTTGGTCTTAATAAGTTCCCCATGAACCATTAAACCTGTTGTTGGTCCAATGCAACAAAGAATCAAAAGTTGTAAAGCTCTCTCTCCCTTGTCGTTATTGTAATGTTAAGGTAAGTAAGCAATTGTGGGTATCAATGACCATCCAAATAGGCCATAACAATTTAATTTTAGTTATTCGTGGATTTTACAACAACCTACTATAATGAATTACTTCTCTTGTGCTCACAAGGAACTCAAGGATGGCAAGGTTGATGTTTATGATGCACTAGGATTCTAATGAAAGTGAATCATGGAACATTTGAGGAATAAGTGACCTTGAAAGAAAACATATCGTCCTCTAGGTGTTGACTTCAATTGGCGAGGTAGAACTAGACTTATAGTTGCAAGAAATTAAAATTGCACAGTTTATGTTGATTGTGACCTTATCTACGATTTGGGCAGAAACCAAATGTGTGTTTTTTATCATTCTAATGGGAGAAATGGTGTTTCTCTATTGATCTCCCCTCATTGATAGCTTTATTGTTAAATGATGGTCAAATTCTTCAAAAAGGCTAGTGTGGATTATGTTAAACCTTGATGGCCAACTCTTAGGCCTAGCTAACATATATGCTTCTCTTGACGCAGAGGAACTAAATGCCTTCCAATGCTTAATGGTTAATGAGTTGCTCGATGCCTCATCATTGATATGTTGAGACTTTAATTTGGTGTAACATCAAAGATAAGGAGGGAGAACCTATTGTGCATTTGTTGCATGGGAAGAAGAAACTAGTTTGTTCTTAGGGATAGGGGCTTTATGATCCTAATCGGGATCATAACCAATACTTTGTAGATATATGATTGACTTGGAAGAACTTTAGGAAGGGGACAAAAGAATCTACCAGTACCTTGATAGATCTTTGTGATCAAAATAAAATACCTTATACTTTGAGTCTAAGGTAGGTCAATAGTTGCATGTAGTTTAACACAAACACTCTTTCAAACCACTTGTTGTGGAAAGTATTGCACAAGAGTGCTATCTTCCCACTTGGGGAGGGGCAAGGCCTTGCAGGCTGCAGCAAGGTCTCAGTATTAGGAGCCCCTTTATGGGTTTGGTGAGTTGAAAGAATGACCCAAGTGATCCTGCAAGTGGTTGTTAGTGGAAAATAAAACAAAACAAAGAAAACGTGATCAAAACTAATAAAATTCCTAAGGGGAGTACAGAATGCAAACTTCAACAACCATTGTGAACCAAACCACTTGTATAGTGCCCAATGGTCAAGCTAGTACAACACCTTGGAGATGTGAGCTCCAAAAGGAGGCAAACAATCTTCCTAAGGGAGGCCTTTCTTGTCCAAACTTGTTTGTGAAATTGTTAAGGAACGAAATGAAAAGAACACTTGCCCCTTGGAAGAAGGAGTTGGGGAAGATTTGGGTAATGCTTGATAAGAGAGAAGAGGTGAGCTATGAGGGAGCTCAATCACAATTCTAGTAGCATGACCTTGTTCAAATTTTCGTCTTCCAATAAACATGCCCATGGCTTTCTTGTATAGGCCAACAGGTGGCCAAAACATATCAATAACCTAATGTGAATCCATTGATCCATGATTTGGCTCTAAAGTATACGAAGAGGCCATTTAAGGCAACCAAGTGTGTGGAGAGCCAATATTCAAACTCTTTGAGTAAGTGGAGCTTTCAAGAGCCTTCAATGTATCACTGGTAGGTGAGATCTCGTTGTTTGTGTCAGTCACATAGATCTCGAAGAAAAATCCCCATTGTTGCACAGATGTTATTCTGGAGAAATGCACTGTAGTGCGTATAAATATACTATTAGTCGCACAGTTGTGTCATTTGGCTGCTTTGGGGGCATTTTTTTACTCAAGTTGCTCTTTGGATCTTATGAAGATGTCTTCGGTTGGATGCATGATGTATGTTGATTGTGCTTTACCATGCAATTCATGAAATTTTTGCATGTGTGCAAGTTTTTTGTGATAACAAATGCCCCATGATGTATGAGTTTCAAAGGGTAGTATAGATCATATTATGCATCATCATTTCTTTTGTGTTATCTCAGTTGGTTTGTGAAACAGTGTGAAACATATGTAAACAAGAAGGACCTTCCACATGAGGAAAGTTGTTGATGGAGTAGTGACTCTGAGTGTTGTTTTTATACAAACAAGGCAGGCATTCCCATACTCATGAAGATATCCAATTTGGATGCAATATGAAGAAATAGAGAAATCTCTTGTAAACTGCTTGGACATGGATGATGGTGTCTTCAAACCATGTGAGAGTACATGAACCTATAATGAATGTTATCAGTGTCAGAGAAGTGGAACTGTTGATAATGTAAGGAATCCCATAGAGGTAGGTGGCCAGAATCGTGGTGAAGTCGTTGAATGAGGACTATACAATACCGGAGATGTTGATACCATGATTTTCAAACATGAACACTGCTACCTTCGAAATGTACTACTCCCCATAATGCAAGTAAGGGTATTATTGTCCAGGATAGGGGAGACTACTAAGTTAAGGAACACTAATGACTCTCCTTACTTCGTTCGAGGTAATTCCATGTAGTGATTGAAAGGAATCCCAAGGTACTACTGTAGTTGCTTCAACTCTCAGAATATGATGATTTTGCGTCGATTAGAGCTAAAGAATTATGATAAGAAAGGGTCTCATCATATGAACCAAGATCCTGGTGTAACCAATGGGGGGGGCTAATTAATCTGACACAAGAATGGTCGATAAGCGCAGGGCTCGTGACTTCCTTTGATTGATGTTGACTGGGGAGTATTTTGATGGCAGCATTCTTCAGAGTGTAACAGAGGGAAACAACATGGAGATAAAGGGTTTTGTTAATAGGGCACAATATTAATAGTATGGTGAGTAGAAAAACAGACAATGCTAGGTGATGGGAGACTCGACGACATCGATCAAAGGCGACCAAGAGTTATTGCCCAAATAATGGGGGGGTTCCCATGATTTTGAGAGTGTCGAGGAACTGTTTGTACATAAAGAATATTTGGTGGGGTCCCCATGATTTTGGGCATGTTGGGGGACCAATTTGATGATGAGTGGGACTCCCACTATTTTTGGTGATTCATGGAGTAAATTTAATGATGGGTGGGGTTCCCATGGTTTTGTGTGGGTTGAGGAACCTTTTCCAAGATGAATTGAGGGGTGTTTTGTAGGCACAAAGACGAGTTCCCCATGAATCAATGCCATGCAAAGCGTTGTTGTGGGAATAACTAGATTGAAATGGTTGCTTCATAGGGAAGGGGCCCCATTGATGTCTTCGTGGGGATGATGATACGAAGAAGATTTGTAGAGGGTCGAATGCTCATGGAGGTATGAGAAGGTTGTGATAAATATTGCTTGTAACTGGTGTCGAGGAATTTTGTTTCGTTGTACTACTTCAGGTGAGGGAGTAAATGCGTAGCTATGATATGATGAACTATGGGTCAATCTTCTCAAAGTGGATCAAATTCCTCGATCTTATGAGGGTTCGACATCATGGGTGTAAAAAGATGATGGGGTTTGCAATGGTGTGCACACCAATGGGGGGAAATGCAATTATTCTCAGGAACAATGTTGATGGCACGTTATTAATGGGAATTGCGACCCTATGGTTATCAACAAGAGTACTGGTAAATGCAATGTGATCAGAAGGGGAAACGATCGACTATATGTCAGCTTCAGGATGATGCTTGATGAGAGTGGTCCTACACCATTGTTGATGACAGTGGAAAATCCTCATGTTCTAGTCAAAATCCTGCATACATGACACAAATATCCAAGTATAGTAGAGGGAATGACCAAGGTATTGACAATGCAGAAATAATAACCAAAACATGGCACCTGAGGGGTGCACATCCAACACTTGAAGGGAGATTCCCCGATGTCTAGAAAACATGCGATGTAGGTGGTGGACCTGGGTCTTCGTCGAAGGATGCAAAATCATCAATGGTGAGTATATCGGCCAAGGGGGATACATTTTCAATGGTATCTGCTAATGTGGGAACAATTTGCTCCAACGGTGGGGAACAATTTGCTCTTGTGGGGAGACACTAAGTTGGAACATTTGTCCTTGGAGATACATATGCTCGAGGTGAACTTCTCATTCAAAACATAAGATGGGTCACTGAAACAAATAGTGGGAAGTAGCGCCACATACGTGGCATGGGCGTGATCCCCTTGAGAGGCAAGTGTCTTGGTATTTTGAGGGGTGCCATAGCTGTATGGGAGGTTGGCCTACTATGATTGGGAATCATATGGTTGTGGTTCCCATAAGAGGTGCACCCGTTATCTTGAATGTCATGGCTAATATGAATGGGCGGTGGAAGTGGCAATGTAGGGGTCTCAGGAACATGAGATTCTGGAGACACAATTTGTGTAACTACATTTGTGGTAACTACATTAATGGAATCTAACACAATTGGTGGGGGAGACATGGGTTCCACTACTGATTGTGTGAGATGAATAGTTTCCAATGCATTCTGAAATCGCGGGAGATCGGGGCAATGGTGAGTGCAGTGTCCAAACTATGAGCAAATCGAACACGCTTTATTGGTGCGTAACGGCTTGATCTTGGGTGTCTTGGAAGTCGATGTGCCCTCAATCATGGCTTGAGGGGCATGCATGACATTGACTGGTATGTTTAGTAAGCTCTTGAGATTGGGGAGGGTTGGGAACATGTTTGTCACATGTCCTTGTTGCCCACATAGAGCACGTGGAGGTGTTACTCTCATAGTGGGTGTATCGTGCATGATGGGAGCTTTCAACGTTTGTTGGGTAGTACCCTTAGTATTGGGTTTAATGGATCCTGATGAGGACTTGGAGACAAAATTGGTTTTGGTGGGGGCCTTCAACTTGGGTTGGTTAATGCCTATGTTGGCAGGGGTTTTCAACTTAGGTTAAATGGTGCCCCCATTTTGATTTTTTGTGATCATTGGGGATGGTTTGATCATAAGGGGGATTAGTTCGACTTGTGGCTCTATGGGGGTGACTCGTTCAATGGGAACCATTTCATAGGGCACAAGGGCTTTGGAGGTCATCTCAAGATATGGTGGCATAAGGTACCACATAGGGATTCCTAATGTGAGCCCCAAGAGAGTTAACTGAGCCATGATTGGTGTTCCTTGCACTCTTGTGGGGGGTACAAAAATGGTATCTGGAACACGGGAGGCACAAATGAGTTCAATGCTTGTTCTGCTCCATGACTTGTGGTTGACATTGAAGATGATGTCCTTGGGTGGGAAGAAGCATTTTTAGCGGTGAAAATGGCACACACGAGACCGTCTGTTAAGGTGGGGATTTTAGGTGGAGGGCCTTACTACACCCCAATGAGGTTGGGATCTTTGTACAAAGCCAGGCTACTTTGAACATAAGGGGTTGGATTTACTTCGTATATTGTGGGTCAGAAATTTTTAGGATCGGTAGTTACGTGGGGATCGTAGTAGTTAAGTTGGTTAAGGATGACCACCTTCCCCTTAAAGGGAAACATCATGATGCAGAAGAATGAGGAGGCCACCGCCTTCATTAAGTGCATGTAACTGCGATACAATGTGATATTGTAGCATAAATGGGCATCAACAACTTCAACATCGATCATCACTAGTTTCCTCCCTAGCTCAATGGGGAAATTCTGGTACAATCCTTATGGTTGGGATGGTTGCCCATCATATGCACGAAGAGCGATAAAGGATGGGACTAACTCATGTGAGCCCAATTGTTTCCAAACATTGGAGGACATGACGCATGTGGACGTGCCTTCAGTTATGATACACTGATGAATGATGATGTTCTTCATGGTGACTGGGACTTGGAAAGTGATGGCTGATGGTAGTTGCGATTCTCCATTGTCAAGGTCGAAAGGCATGAGGTGCAAGTTGGAAGGGTAAACAACTCCAAGTGCATTTAATAGTGCTTTGTGTTGTGCGGGGAAAGATTGAAGCACTTCTAATGTGGACATGGTGGTTGGCAATTGTGACAAGTTGTCAACAATGCTATAAATGTGGGAAACCTCCATGTGGGGGTTATGAGGGGTACGCTTAAGTGATGCTTTTGGCATCCTCAAATTTTGATTTGTGTTGGGGTGCAAAATCTGCAAAGGGCCTCTTGAAAGGACTGAAATCTCTTATAGGATGAGTGAGGTGTTAGCTCTGGCATACCCTTTAGCATGAGTTTGGAGGTTGAGAGATGCCATGTTCATAAAGATGTTTTGGAAGGATCCATCTCTAGGGGGTTAGGCATCTGGTTGTTGGGTAACCAATCCTTAGTTGGCAAAGGGTTGTTGCAAAATAACTTGTTGGGGTTGTGGTGCATGAGGCGTCTGAGGAGGGTTTGTTGGTGTTTGTTTCTTCGCTCCCACCAACTGTTGG
>LPNX010535056.1:658134-797913 GCA_001517045.1 Pseudotsuga menziesii | reverse complement strand
GGGGGGGGGGGTCCCCCATGTGGTTGGTTACCCTAGTTTAGGTTATGTTGGGAACTTGGTTGCCCCCTCTACCCCTATTGTTGGGGTTGTTTGTTCTTTCCCTTCTTCTTCCCTTGATTTGGAGGATTCGGGGGGTTGGCGATGTTCGACTGCTCAAATTGTTGAGCTTGTCGTTGCATAGAAGGATGGACAAAATTGACCCCCATATGGGGCATGGTGGTCATTTCAGGAGGACATGGGTATGGATAGTAAGGGTTGTACCTCGATGGTGGTATGTAGGATGGTTGCGTTATATATGATGTGCATGTAGGTGCAAGTGGTGCCATTTGCGGTTGGGAAACCATTTGTACTTGGCTTGTACTAGTGTAATATCCCTCTTTTTACCCCTATGTTTGTAATCGAAAATGTAATTATGTACCAGCTCATGGAAAGGATCTCAAGGCAAAAGCTCCACAAGTAAAACTTGTAAGTATGATTGTGAATTTTTAAGCTGCATTGTGAATTTTGTAGACTTAGGAGACTAAAGACTTTATGAGTTTAAAATGACAGGGGCATGGAATCCATTAGGGGGAGAAATTGAATGGTTAGGTAACCATGATTTGTTGACGGGTGTCATCTTGGTGCCATGGGGACTTAACCATAAGTGAGCTATGGCATTCACTAGTCGGGCACTTAAGTTTATAAGTGTTGTTTAAAGTTACTCTAACATGTAGTCCTAGATAGGACACCAAATAAACTTCTAGTCGTCGCAAGGCAAAACAAGCTAATATGATTTGACTATTGGCACGAGGCTAACTATTATTGAGTGCTAATAGTAAACTTCAGGAGTTTGTCCAAATGACACCGATATCTTAGCCTCGACAAAGGATGACAGGAGGTGGGATTGAACTCCTACATGGAAATAAGTTAAATTCCATATTAAAATTACTAAAAATTTCACTACTAAGTATTTTATTAATAGCTGTGTTAAGTGATTATAAATGTTTATGGAAAGCAGACTATGCAAGTTGTGCATAAAGGAAAAAGTAAAAAAATATTTCCTTTGGAATATACCGGCAACTGGTGCATAGGTAATTAATGGTTGATGAAAGGATAACCAATAGTTCATGGCAAATAACTATTGAGGAGCTAAGTTAAGAAAAGATAATTATCTTAGAGTTAATTAGTTGAGTTAACTAATTTTAAGATAATTATCTTAAATTTAATTAGTTGAGTTAACTAAGTTAAGATAAATTTAAGTTAAGAAAATTATCTTAAAATTAATTAATGAGATAACTAAATTAAGATAATTAGTTTTCTTCCTGTAGAAGTTAGGATTTTTGTTTTTAGATCCCTAGTCGCCTTAAAGTTTAGAGCATGAATCATCTTGCCAAGCTTAGTTTGCATTGAATTTTATGGTTTGGATTGACAAAGTTTTAGAGCATGAGTTGTTTTGCCCAAGCTCAACCTGCATTTAATTATTTTATGGTTTGGATTTACCAAGTTTAGAGCATGAGGTGTCTTGCCCAACTTGGCCTGCATTTAAATTTTATGGTTTGGATTGACAATTTTTTAAGAGCACGAGGCATCTTGCCCATCTCAGCTTGCATTTAAATTTTGAGGTTTGGATTTACAAGTTTTTAAAGCATGAGCTCTCTAGTGTGAGTCATTTTTCCCAAGCTCAGCCTACATTCAGTTTTTTTATGGTTTAGATTGACCAAGTTTAGAGCACGAGGTGTCTTGCACAGCTCAGCCTGCATTTAAATTTTATGGGTTGGACTGACGGTTTTCTTAGAGTGTGGGTTCTCCAATGTGGGGCGTTTTTCCCAAGCTCAGCTTGCATTTAATTTTTTTATGGTTTGGATTGACCAAGTTTAGAGCATGAGGTGTCTTGCCCAGCTCATCCTGCATTTAAATTCTATGGTTTTGATTGACAAAGTTTTAAAGTGTGAGCTCTCCACAGTTAGGTTGTTTTCCCAAGACCAACCTACATTTAATTGTTTTATGGTTTGGATTGACCAAGTTTAGAGCAAGAGGTGTCTTTCCCAGCTCATCCTGCATTTAAATTTTATGGTTTGGATTGATAGATTTTTAGAGTGTGAGCTCTCCAACATGAGGCGTTTTACCCAATTTCAACCTACAATTAATCTTTTATGGTTTGGAATGACAATTTTTTTAGAGTGTGAGCTCTCCAAAGAGGGGCGTCTTGCCTAGCTCATTGGAATGACAAAATTTCAAAGTGTGAGGCATATTTCCCAACTTAGCTTGCATTTAATTTTTTGGATTGACTAAGATTTGGGGGCGTGAACTCTCAATAGAGGGGTGTCAACCCTAAACTCATTTAGTTTGATATTATATCAATTACCTTCAAAACCAACCAAAGAGGGTTGGACCCTTGGCTTGATACCTTGTTGCATTTGGAGGTAATTCTTTGTATCTTACACAAGAGTATAACTTTGGTTGGCATTCACTACCCTATTTCGTAAGGTACATATAATTACGTGTAGAATAAGCCAAGAAGTGTGAAGTCCTCAGCTTATACTCTTTGTCTATGTTTGTTTCTAATAAATATATAAGAATACACATGTTTTGTGGATGAAGGGCATAACCCTTTGTTGACATTTTATAATCCTTGGATGAGTATTGGAGGGGGGACTTAAACCTACCTTGGTTGTAAAAAAGTGTCTCTTGGTAAGGTTGCAAAAGCACACTAAATGCTCAAACATATACTCTAGCCTTAGTGGATTCCTGCCCAACTCAGGGGTGGCCTCTTAGCTGAAATACTATACACCGGATAAAGAGCCAATAGGCTAGGTGGAATGTTGTGATCAAGTCTTTAGTCGTCTTCAGTCACACGAGCTTAGATGATTTAGCTAAATATCATTTCTATGTAATTTGTACTGGTTAAGTTTATAAAATATTCATCCATGAATGTGTGGAATTAATGATATCTTTCATGTACTTTTACGTATATGTGTCCTTTTAATTAACGTAAATCCTTACCTTAATGCTTAGAAGGACAATTATGGTTAATTTAACTTTACATCTAAATATTCTCTTATAACTTGAAGGAAGATAATGTTAGAAGCTATCAAGGAACATAGGCATCTCTAGATTAGCATGCATGCTAGAAATATTAGTTGTTTCTCGAATTAACCATTAGGTTCTAATTTATAATTCAACCTTATACTTGTATGCTTGAAAAATAGTCTTTTCATTATGTCACAAGGGTAATATGCCTTGAGAAACACAACTAGGTTTTTAGTTAGTACGTAGTCTTGTTTCTTATGCTCAAATCTATCTTGTCATGATCAACTATTGTAAACATGTATATGCATAACTAGTGGATGTGATCTTGAGCAGTTAGCTAAGCTTGGTAGACGTTAAGATTTACCAAGTAGCTTTTTGTTGAAACAGTTAATCTTAGATGTATGTAAATCATTAGTTATGCTTGGTTCCTATGATTAATAATTAGCCTTGCATCCATGTTGAACCCCTATCTTTTTATGCCCACATGTGCACGCAAATATATGTATCATTTATTTTATAATTACTGGAAAATGAGAGCATGTTTGTGGAGAAGTTGTGATAGTCTATTCAAATTGCATGATACATGTAGAATATGCTTCCTATATCAGGAATGGTCGACTTTGGATAATGTGCCACTAAGTAAGGGGAAAGTGATAGAGTATTAGTTTTTATTAGCCCTTGCAAGAAGTAGATAAATGAATTGTTGAGGGTCAATGATAAAAACAAAAGGATTGTTACCATGAAGGGGTAATTACATCTCTTATGTTAATAGTAGTTCGGCCTAATTAATAACCAATCACTAGCAATAACCATATTAATAAGATTAATATGTTTGGAATACGCCGAGAGGAATATATCACCACTGAAGCTAATTTAATAGTTGTATCATGATTGGAGTTAACCTAATAGTTAATCTAATAGTTATCCAATATAATTGCGAATAGAGTTAAAGTTAAGCTAATAGTTGTAAAATCATTGGATTTAAACTAATAATTGTATCTAATAGTTAATTTAAAAGTTAATATATCAACTATTACACTTCAATTAAAATTTGTGATTGGAGTTGAAGTTAAGTTAAAGTTGTATCATCATTGGACTTAACCTAATAGTTATAAATTTTTATCATAAAGAATGTGTTAATTACTTGTATCTAATAGTTAATCTAACATAAAAACCACTTAAGTTGTGGTTGTTAAGCTCATAGTTGTATCATCATGTTGGAGTTAAGCTAATAGTTGTATTTAATAGTTAATTTAAAAGTTAATATAAATTTATTGTAGTTAATAAAAGAGCTTCGAGTTATCCTGACTTCTAGCTTCCAAATGGAGTTGGACTAAGCCTTATGCACATTCACTGGACTCCCAATTGGTAGGTGGAGTTCGAGTGTCACATCAGTCGCACATTACCATGCCACTAAGTGTAGTTATCACATGGGTTAAGAGGAATTTATTAGGAGTTCAGAGGATTTTATTAGGAATTATACTATCACACGAACTGCACTTTACTTCAACTCCCAACTGTAAAATGCAGTTTGACTAATTGACTTGACTTCGAGCTGTTAGATGGAGTTCAACTGTCACATGGACTACACATTACCGTGCCATTAAGTTCACTTATCACATGAGCTATTTATTTATTTATTTATTTTATAATTGTTCATAAGGAGTTCGAACGATTAATAGTTAATTTAAAAGTTAATAAAAATCTATTGTCGTTAATAAAAGAGCTCTGAGTTATCCTGACTAAGCCTTATGCACATTAACTAAACTCCCAGTTGGTAGGTGGAGTTCAAGTGCCACATGAGTTACACAATACCATGCTACTAAGTGTAGTTATCACATGAGTTCAGAGGAATTTATTAGGAGTTTGAACTCTTTTATTAGGAGTTCGACTCTTACATGACTACACATTAGCTAGACACCTAGATGCCAAATGCAGTAGGACTAAGCCGTAAGTAATTAGAGTTGAAGTTAAGCTAATCGTTGTAGAATCATTGGAGTTAAGATAATAGTTGTATCTAATAGTTAAGCTAATATAAATCTATTGTAGTTAATAAAAGAGCTATGAGTTATCATGACTTCTAGCTTCCAAATGGAGTTCGAGTAAGCCTTATGCACATTAAGTGGAATCCCAATTGGTAGGTGGAGTTCGAGTGTCACATGAGTTGCACAATACCATGCCTCTAAGTGCAGTTATCACACTGGTTCAGAGGAATTTATTAAGACTTCGAACTATTTTATTTGGAGTTCGACTCTTACATGACTGCACATTAGCTAGACTCCAAGATGCCAAATGCACTTGGACTAAGCTGTAAGTAATTAGACTTGTAGTTAAGCGAATAGTTGTAAAATCATTGGAGTTAACATAATAGTTGCATATAATAGTTAAGCTAATAGTTATCCAATATAGCTTTGATTAGAGTTGAAGTTAAGCTAATAGTTCTAGACACATTTGTGTTAAGCTAATAGTTGTATCTAATAATCGATGGAGTTAAGCTAGTAGTTGTATCTAATAATCGAATAGTTCAAGATTAATTTTAATTTTTACAACTATCACTAACTCTACTTATCACACGTTAATTATATTATTTTTTATTTTTTTGAAATTATTAATTATTAATTTTGGACGACACTCATATAATCAATCTAGACAGTACACTTGTCTCATTCTCATTTAATCTTGGACGACTACGATAGAATCAATCTGGATAGTACACTTGTCTCATTCTCGTCGGTAGATGAAAAAGCATAGATGGTATTCCACCCCAAAATTCTAACATATATACGCCTATCGGCGTAAATATTTTATTGGCCATGTTCATGAGGTGAAACTTAAAGGTTTAATTATTGAGCTAGTAGTTCGTCAATATTGCTCAAGTCTTGTAGATCGATGGAGATCAACTTAGATGTTTTCATATATGTAAGAATGCGTACGGAAGAAATTCACTTTATCATAATTTATATTGTCATGAAAATGAAGGATCTTTTTTTTTTTTCAGTCGAAAAAAGCAGTTCCTTGTTATTTAGTTGAATCAAAGGTAACCTTGTACATCAACAGAATACTGTCATGACCCCAATGCGTCTGTCAGATCAGTAAAAGAACAAAGCATGCAAAAACAATACAAACAGAAATATGATACGACCCAATATGACATGAAAACAATCAACACCTGGGTATCAATACATGTAATGGTCCTCTCATAGGTGGGCACTAAAATATACATCAGTCATGATATGTCCATAAAGAACATAACAGGAGCCCAGGTACCTTATCCAAGTAGGTGAGTGATCCTCAATATTCCAGAAACTGCTGCTCAGCATAGCTAGATATAGCTCAATATATATCATGTGATCAATAACTGAAGTAGAATGAGCAAATTCTAAAAATGTTGTAAAGAGTCTTCCCCAATAAACTCTTCATCATATGATTCAGTAAGCAAGAGATGACCAAGAGCCAAACACAACCCCTCCTTGGATAAGGTGTCTGCCCTCGTGTTATGTTCCCTATAGACATGACTGATATCCACCCTGGTGAATGAGGACATGAGCAATCTGGTGTTGTCACACCAAGCCTCAAGGTTCACCATATCGAGGGTGGATACTCCCTTTGCCCAATTTATAATAGCCGAGGAGTCACCAAAGATATGTAGGTAAGGTAACCCAATATCTTTGGCGACCCATAATGATGCCCAGAGTGCTAAAAGTTCTACTCTTGTATTAGTGTTGTTCCCACAACCAAGCTTAATAGCCAAAAAATGGTGATCATTTAACCAAATATATATGCCCACACCACCAATGAAATTTGCTGTAGCACCATCAAAGAAAACCATAGGATACTTTGATACAGGTGGTTCACCAATGTCACTAAACTTGTGCCTAGAATTCAGTGGAACCTTATAAGAATTTACCTCATCCAGGATGATATGTAAGAGACTGGCAGTATTTGGAGTCATATCATCAAATAAATATCGATTCCTAACCTTCCAGATATTCCAAATGAGAAAAGGAGGCAGGTACTGATGGGTACCCCACTTAGAGATCTAGTTTATGAGATTTTCCAAAAGGGTAGGCGCAGACCATAGAAGGTGAACATCAAACAAAACATTGAGATCCTAGATTAACTTCTTAACAAATGGACATCCAACAAAAATATGTTCAATAGTTTCAGCATCCTCCTTGCACAAACAACACCTATTGGGACCGTGCCAACCTTTCCTGCAAAGAGTGTCCCAAGTATTGATCTTCATATTACAAGTTATCTAGATGAAGCATTTCAGTTTATGGGGAATATTCAGATGCAAGATCTTTAATAGGAAATCATTTTCCATAATAGTACGATGTTCAGAGACAATCAGATCATAAGCTTTTTTGGCTGTCACCTTACCCAACTGTTTGTCATACAACCAAAGAAGAGTATCTTCAGTAGTTCCAATCCTAATACCACCATGAGTCAAGCCTTTAACAAAAGTCCACCATTGTTCAGCCCACTCACCACCCAGGTACAGATCAGAACCAGTGTACTAGTTAGTACCAACAGGACCACAACCATCCAAATTTTGGGCCTGAGCAAGAGTTGAAATCCCCATGTGAATAAGGTAATCTCTAAGCTCCGCAGACAAGAGATACAGAGAGTTATGCCCAGCAATAGGGTCCACACCCAACCTAATCTTTATGTCGTTCCCCACCTTCCATCCCAGCTGGCTGGTAATCCACTCAAGTATCCTAATGAAACCATTCTAGAAGTATGAAGTGCCAATAACTTTGAAATTACGGGCACGAATCCAGTCCTCCAATGACTTATTCCTGAAGTTTTTATGGACAATAATTCTGATCCAAAGACCAATACCATTTAGAAGCTGCCACAAACATTTCAGTCTCAATGATATTCCAAACCATTCAAGGTTCTTAATATCCCAACCACCATATTCAGTAGGAAAGGAGACAGATTCCCAATTAACCATATGAGAGTTATGATGTTCAGCAGAGGAACCCCACAAGAAGGAGAAGATAGATCTTCTAAGTAAGGCCAAGATAGATTTAGGACATCTAGCCAAGGCAAACCAATAGACAGCTAACCCCGTAAGTACAACTTTAATGAGAATCACTCTGCCACCAAGAGAAAGTAACCTGTAAGTCTAGTTATGTATCTTTTTTTCAAATAACTCAATCATCCAGCGCCAGTCAGAGGTACGATACCCCAGTGGTTTCAGGCGATATCCCAAATACTTAAAGCCCGAAGTAAGTGGATCCATTCTGAAAGGGAGCAACTCCGTAATTTTGCATCTAATATCAGCATCCACATTTTGATAGAGAAAAGATGATTTTTCCAAGCTGACCACATCCCCGTAGCTGAGCAGAATAGGTCCATTGCATCTTTGTAAGCACTCCACTCACCAATAGTTCCAATACCAATTAAAATCACATCATTTATGAAAAGCAGGTGTGTTATCGCTAGATCAAGAGCATATTGGAATCCCTTTATAAGACCTTTAAGCTGAGCATCCATAATAATTCTGTTGAGGCTCTCAATAACCAATATGAATAATAAGGGGGACAAAGGACATCCTTGACGAATTCCTCTGGTGGCAGGAAAAAAGTCCGAGGGGGATCCATTAACAAGAACAACAAAACAGGAGCTAGATACACAACCCTTTGTCCAATTTACACCTAGCAGGGGTATGTCAATCTGGATAAGTAAGAGTCTAAGGAAAGTACAGTTTACTCTATCAAAGGCTTTAACCAGGTCGACTTTTAAAACCAAGACACTAGAGTTCTTAGTCTTAATAGAGTGTAGTACCTCCTGGGTAATGCCAACAGGTTCAGTTATCTGTCTGTCCTTGAGAAAGCCAAACTGTTGGGGAGATATAGATTTGTTGAGGATAGGTTTCAAGGATCTAACATATTTACTTTGTTAAATGAATTTATTTGGGAAAAAATGTATATTCAATATTCCCCAAAGGATAATTGTGGGTATAGGGTATGTTACAACTAGGGTAGATCGGGTTGTACAGTCCATATTGGAGTTGTTCAAATGAGGGTTTTGGCACGGTATTAGGGGGAGCTGACACAACAGGGATAGGTGGGTATTGCACCATCATGGGGGGTGGTGCAAGAGTTGGTTGCAGGGGAACTTTAGTGTGGGAGGAAATGGACTTGATAAGCCCATATGTAGAATGTGGCATCCCTGCAACGGGAAGATCTAATGATTGATGCCAAGGGACATTTTGTAGTATGGTGTACAAATACCCTGATTAGGCATAGATGAGGTCAAAGTGTTTGACTTTGAGAATCACTTCTTCCTCATTTTGAGACATTGAGGTAGCCATGTCCTTTGCAATAATTGGTTGGAGATATTTGAGAAACCAATCCAAAAGGAATGAATGTTGAATTTAGATTTTACACACGAAGCAACAACGACGCCATTTGTGGATATGGTTCACGATGTGTGTCGCAGTCTTCTGTCGAAATTTTGTGAGAATTTTGAGGCCTATGTCATGTCTTATCGGTAATTGAAAGTAGAAGAGAAATGTTGTAGCGATTGTCTCAAATGTGATATGAGATGCCTGGGTCAAATTCACGTACCACTTTGCAGCTATACCAATGAGGGTTCTTTGGAAGAGACAAAGTCATATCGAATTTGCCACTATGTTGTTTGAGGAACAACATAGATGGAATGAGATGATATGGTTGGCAAGATCGTCTCTGTGTTTCCCTTCGAATTTAGGGATGTTCAATGGGATATTTTCAGGCATATCGAGCTAAGTGGCATCATGAGCTATAGGATCATTAACCAAATCGGCTAGATCAGGGAGATTTAAACTTGCTATGAATGGTAGGTTTGGATTTCGGGCCACCATTATATTCAACGTGTTGTTTTTGCTAGGGGAAGAACTTGGAATATGCGGTGGCGACCTTTGTCTTCTATGGGAAGATGATTATGTAGTGTGGCCTCTTCCCAAAGGTGGGGGGGGGAGAAGTTGCGGTATTCCCTCTTGGGGGAGTAAACAAAGGTGAGCCTCTTCTATGAGTTGAGGAGGCAAAAGGATATGCATTCCCTCTGAGGGGAGAGAATGAATCAAGTGGGGTAAGTCCTCACCTGGAGGATCCAATCAATGTGGCCTAGGAGCGGCCCCAACTAGGTTATCTCTCTCATGTGTACCACAAGGAGTAAATGGAAAAACACCCCTCGAGAGAGGGAAAGGCCTTGCAATCTGCAGGACTGCCTTAGGGGGGTTTGTACCTCTATGGTGGAAGTCTAGCATCCAAATGAGAGTGATGGGTGGTGAATAAATACAAATAGACAAATGCAAAAATATGCCAACCACAACAAATGCAAAATGGTGCAAATAAGTGAGTGATATGTGTAAAGATGGCTTAGTGCAAAGGTGTCCACATGTCAGTTTTTTTTAATTACAAGTTAAATGAACTTGTATTTAGAAAGAAAAACAAGTGTAAATTCCCTATAAGACCTAACATCCTTCATCTAAAATGTAATTGGGCCTTCCAAAAGAACAATTGTTGGTGATAATGGAATCCACACAACAACTGACTACTTGAGGTAACAAAGAGCCAATTCTACCAACAATGGGGACAATGTTCCAATCAAAGAGACCTGGAAACACCTGCCAACGACAACAACTAACTTTAGAGTCATTTGCACTCGCAAAATCTCCTTGGTGATGCCCTAAGTTTTGGCAAATAAGGTTACCTTGCGTCAAGTGTGGATTAGTTGTTGGCCCTTGATGATACAGTGTCATCTCCCTACTATAAGTTGAGTGACTTATAGAGAAGAGCAGGGCATTATACCTCCTTGTTCATGGTACACTTCTGATCTAGGATTTCTTCGAACACTTGCTTATAGCAGAATTTGGTAGCACCCTAAGATACAGCACTGCTATGTTTCAAAAATAATTCATAATAAAACTAGATTGGTGGGTGTTGTTTGGATGCATAGTCCAATCAATCCTACCAAACTAAAATATTGTTTTTTGACCTCCTGTGGAGGAATTTAGTTGGTTAGAATTTAGAATGGTTGATTTTTAATGGGTTTTCTTGAATTAAGGTGTGTAAGGGAGGTATTTCACAATTCCATTCTTTTGTGATTCACCAAAATCATGAAGAGCATACTCGAATTGAAATAGTCGTTAGGTCACTTAATGTGTGCAAGTGGGAAATCACATGTGATGTAAGAAAATTGTATTGTTGCAATTAACTAAAGTGTTCAAAACAGAATAATGGAAATTGTAACTTGAGCTCTAAAGAGACTAATGGTGCTTGCAATAAGAAATAAATTCCAAGTGTGCAATGGAGGTAGTTCTCACTTTATTCCTATTTCTTATTCACAAAATCATGAAGAGCATACTTTGGGAGAGGAGAGTCTGTATGTCCTTGTTCATGTGCAAAAAGTGGTTTTTACACTACCTTAACTAAAGATGTCTAAGTAAAGCAAAGAAGCATAAGATGTCCTGAATACAAGTGACAACAATGAGGTCCTTGGGGAGCCTCAAGGTTGGTTACCTAAGTAAATTTGAGGGACGATCCCTTTAATTCCTAATCTTAGTCTAGGTGGGATAATTACTAAAGAAATAAGTAAGTACTGCAAGTTAAGTTATTCCTAGTTCATTAGTGAGAAGCATTGGGGCTACAAATTTGTTGGCTGAATTGATAAAAGCAAATAAAGAACAACAACACTAGAAACAAATCAATAATCGTGCTACAATGTGATAGAGTGACTTATTGGCTTGTTGTCACACGAGTATAATGATAATGAGAATGGGTTAATGCAATATAGAGAACCGCGCGAGTATAACTATGTTTATATGTGTGGGTAGCACGATTATTGAAGGGATATCCGCATTGTCAACACGGTCGGGACACATAGAGCCACACGTTTGATATAAAAATGGAAAAAATGCCTTTGGGGGCCGAATTTGTAGGACGAAAAGGAAGGTTCTCTTCACCTGTAAAGCATCAAATACCATAAATTAGCCCCTTCGCTAATAACAACCCAAGTAAAGAGAAAAAAAATGAAGTATGGTCGCCAGAAATACTATTGAGGGAAAAATGGCACAAGGTTGAGCAATCTTCCCTATCCTTTCAACTTACAACCAAGGAAATAGTAGTACCTGTGGGTTAGGAAAGGAAAGCACTCACAAGCTACATCAACTTCAACAAGCCTATACTAAGCTAAAATAATGTAGATATTGCTCCTTTAGGAAGGATGCAAAATTATGAGAACACTTTCTCCTTGAAGGAAGGGGGCAAGAGAGCTTGGGGTGAAAATTATACAAGAGGGAAATGGTGACCTATAAGGGAGCTCAAGCACAAATCCAAAAACATAACCTTGCTCTCGAATTCATCTTCTAATAAGAATGCCCATGTATTTATTTTATAGTCCAATAGGTGGCCAAGAAATATCAAGATACTAATGTGAACCTAATGATCCATGATTTGGATCCAAAGTACACCAAGAGGCCATTTAAGGAAACCAAGTATGTGGAGAGACAAAATTCGAATACTTTGAGTAAGTGGAGTTTTCATGAGCCTTCAATGCATCATTGGTAGGTGAGATCCCATCATCTGCGTTAGGTGCACGAATCTTGAAGGAAAATTTGTGACGTTGCGCGAGCGTTATTATGGAGACACACACTGTAACTCATATAAACAAACTATTAGCCACGTGGTTGTGTCATTTGACTTCTTTGGGAACATTTTTGGACTCACGTTTCTCTTTGGATCTTGTGAAGATGTCTTCAATTGGATGTATGTTGTATGTTGATGGTGCTTTACCGTGCAATTCGTGAAATTGTAGACAAGGCCTTTTAGGATGCAGCTTGGCCTAAATATTAGGAGCCCCTTTATGGGTTTGGTGAGTTGAAATAATGACCCAAGTGATCCTGCAAGTTGTTGTCAGTGGAAAATAAAACAACACAAAGAAAATGTGATAAAAAATAAATAAAATCCCTAAAGGGAGTAGAGAATGCAAGCTTAGAAAACTAATGTGAGCCAAACCACTTGTATATTGCCCAATGGTCAAGCTAGTACAACACCTTGAATACGTGAGGTCCAAAAGAAGGAAAACAATCTTCCTAAGGGAGGCCTTTCTTGTCCAAACTTTTTTTTGAAATGGTTAAGGAACCAAATGATAAGAACACTTGCAATGCTTGACAAGAGGGAAGATGTGAGCTATGAGAGAAATAGGATTCCAATACAATGACCTTGCTTAATTTTTCTTCTTCCAATAAGCGTGCCCATGGCTTTCTTTTATAGCCAAGAGGTGGCCAAGGAATATCAAGATCCTAATGTGAACCCAATGATCCATGATTTGGCTCCAAAGTACAACAAGAGGCCATTTAAGGCAACCAAGTGTGTTGAGAACCAAATTTAAATTCTTTGAGTAAGTGGATCTTCCATGAGCCTTTAATGCATTATTGGTAGGTGAGATCCCGCTGTTTGTTTCAGTCACGTGGATCTCGAAGTAAAATCTACATTGCCACTTGGGCATTGTTCTGGAGATACACATTGTTGCGTGGGTGTTGTTCTGGAGACATGCGTTGTAGCGTGTATAAATATACTATTAGTCGCACGGTTGTGTCATTTGACTGCGTTGGGTGCATTTTTTGACCCATGATACTCTTTGTATCTTGTGAATATGTCTTATGTTGGATGCGTGATGTACGTTTATGGTGATTTACCATACAATTAGCAAAATTGTCGCATGTGTACAAGTTTTTCATGATAACACCACTAACAAATCCGATTCTCAATATATTAGGAAGCCCAAAAAATGTGGATGCATAGGACCAAATATGTAATGATTGTTTGTCCCCTTTGAAATACTGAGCTTCCGAACCTTCATTGAAACTATATGGACCCTAGTCAAGGTCACACTAGATAAAAATTGAGGATAGGACCACCAAGGCCTCCTCTAAAGCATTAGTGAGTAAATATGGCAATAAGAACATCTATACATTAAAATTTGTTGTGGGTCAAGTTATTGATAAAGAAGGTATCGAGAGAGAGCCCTAGATAGCATGAGGTTACTTGGTTGCTTGCATGGAGACTCACACTTGACTTGAGGACTTTTCAGTTGAGGGAGTAGACATGTAAGTGTGGTAATTACTAGGAAGCACATAACCTTGGAGATGCATTGGAGCTTTGGAGCCTTGGAGGAGGAGAGTTGGACCTTGGGGAGAAATGATCATGCCTTGGATCCTTTCATGTCAATCATCATCACCTTATAGCTTGACATGTGTCACTTGGAGCAGAATGATTCACATGTGTGGACCTACTTATGTCTTGTAGGTTGCTTGTAGTGGACTAGATCTACTTGTCACTGTAGATCTCCCTTACATCTTATATAAATAGAAGAAGGAGAGAGTCATTGTCATTATCAATCATGCACTTGTGCTTATTCTTCTCCGCACTTGTGTTAGAGATGTAATAGGAGGAGCACTAGTCTCTCTCCCTCTCTTGTTCAATATTCGCTGTACTTTATCTCTCTTTGGCTTAAGGTGCCAAGGTTTCTTGAAGTATAGCATTAGGATTTGATCCCTAAGGAGTCATTAGAGAGAGGGTTTGGTGATAAACCCTAAGTTGTACTTGTTAAAGAAGAAGAGGAAGATAAGACAAGATGTCTTGCATGAGGTCAATTAGGATTTGCTAAGGTGATTCTAGCTCGTTGGAGCATATTTGATGGAGTTAGGGTTTTAACTAGTTTTCCCTAGCTATGGTTTTGGAAAGGTTAGAGGGTTGTACTAGCTTGTGATAGGTTGAAAGCATGTACTTAACTTAACTTTTTATCTATATGTATGAAGTTTTCAGTCGGCCAAAATTTCCTTATTATGGATTTGATTTTCAACAATCATTGTCTTCGTGGTTTGGTAATTTCCGAACACTCATATGTCATGTTGATTTGAGATAAGTTAAGGCTGAAATTGTAAAGGGATTTAACATTTATATTGAAGATTATAAGTTGGATTTACTTCTATAAATATACATTAATGGAATAATTTCATATCTAGTGTATTAGGTTTGAGGTGAAGTGAAATATTGTTTGTAGTTGTAATTTATATTTCAGTTCATCCCCGAGGATGATACTTCACAAGGATTAGATCCATGGAACCCCAAAAGAGGTGAAATTTCTAAATTTTCAAAAGAAACCACTATTCATGAAATTTCTACAAGTCAATGAGCAATCCCTCTCCATCCATGAACTCCTTATATCTCTTCACAAGATGGCAAGTGATAAGTTGCATGGCCTTGAAGGATTATTTTTTGATATTTATAAGGACACGTGGGAGTTCGTCGGGCCAAACCAACTACAAGTTTTTAAATAAGCTTTTAGGAACTAGTGTCTAAGAGCAATTGACATGGGTACCATTAAAATATTCCATGGGGTAGAATAGATGGAATTAATTGTGTGCTTGCATATTCTACCAAAGTACCTACCCTACACTTTAAGCATATTTTATCAAAGATCATTTGCTTTTAAGACAAATAGTTAATTCACGGGCGATACATTATTGTCAATATTATTGTAGTTTGGAAAGTCTTGGAATGGACCCGTTGTACTCACCATGTTTTATTCATTGATATTGATATTAAGAAATTATATGGCCAAGTGAAATGGTGTTTTATTCTAGTGGTGCTCAAATCTCTAAGTTTTGGACCCATCTTCATCAATAGTGTTCAAACCCTCTTTTTACAATGCCTCACCTTGGATTTTTGTTGTGTGCAAAGTTAATGTAGGTTTAATTCAAGTTATTCCCCATCACAATCCTAAAGTTGAGCAACTGGTCAATGGACAGTTTTTGACCATTTATTTTTTACTATTATAAAGGACCAAAGATCTTGGTTTAATGTCTAGACTTTTTTGTGTTACCTTGACCTCTAATATCTAGTGGCCCAAATATAGCCCATGC
This sequence comes from Pseudotsuga menziesii, assembly GCA_001517045.1. NCBI lineage: Eukaryota > Viridiplantae > Streptophyta > Pinopsida > Pinales > Pinaceae > Pseudotsuga > Pseudotsuga menziesii. Next base: position 781,982 of record LPNX010535056.1, on the reverse strand, counting down.
CATATCCCTAATTGGTTGGCCTCTTTGAATTGGTATTAGATCCAACCTCACTAATTTTCAAATTGAATTTCTTGTGCTTTTTAGGGATTGCCTAAAGATGTTTGGTAGGTTGTGGTGCAAAGGGTGAAAAAATATAGATAAATGATTTACAAAACTATTAGCTAGCCTTGGATATCGAGTTTCAATTTACATGAAGGTGTTGGACATGAGTATTGTTTACTAAGGCTTGTTTGGTTCCTCTAAAGGATCCTATGGAAGACTCGAGAAGGCCCTAAAAAAAATTCCATGTGTAACAAATGATAAAAGCATGGGATTACACATAATTAACTAGGAACTATGTTGCACCCTATGCGATTTTGGAGGGATGGGTATTATCAAAAGTTGCCTACAAGGGAAGCTCTATGTGCAAAATGGGCAATTCAATTTGTGGGAAGATATGAGGTATGAGAGGTTCTCCTTGGAAACTGAACAATAAGGACCTCCCACTTGGAAATTGAGTTTGGTGCATAGTTTCTGTCCGTACCTTTCCCATCACCCCTTTATGACGTCAAAGTTATGGTGCCTTTATTTTACAAAGTATATGGAAGGTCTGGGACGCTATTAAGCCCTACTTATCCAATAGATATTTGTCTCATATATCATACCGATATGTCTTTTAATGACCACTATGTGTGGTAGTTCCCTCTTGTTAAATTTGAATTGAAACCTTTGGAATAAGCTTCTTGATTTTAAACCTTAAGGATTTTGAATAAAGACACTCCCTTTATCAATGGTTTATTTAATAGCCACACACAAAACAAGATCCCTCTAACTCAACTTAAAAGATGATTTAGCTTGATGAACTCTAATAAGTTCATTCTTAATCGAATCTAATGTCCGATTGTAAGTTACCTCATGTTCTTTCTCAACCCTTTGTGTCACAAACTTGGTAGCAAGATTGGAAATGGGGGAAATCCAATAGAGTTACTAAGTACATGCTTTCTATGGGATATAAACGACTCTATTCAAACACGTGCTTTTAGAATGTCAAATCAACAAGTTATGGTTCCTAAAATCCAAATTGAAGGCATGATTATTTGGCATCATAGTGGTTTGGACAATAATAGTGGAACCCAATAAACATTTTTTGGCACATGTTTAACTATGGGTGGCATGCCATTGGATATGGGGTGTCTTAGTTGCATTTGTAAAAACCATGTTGTCCATCACATGGGAAAACAAAGACTATTGAGCATTTATTATGTTTTTTTCCTCTAGCTAAGTCTGCATGGACTTGGGTCAAGTCTCTCTATTAATAATATCTCCCTACCTCCATCTCTTGGAGTGTTGCCTAGTTGGTCAAATCACTACCCTAAGCCATTGATTAGTTTATTATGCTTGGATGTTTTGCTTCGTAGGGAAAACCTCATAGAAAACCCTTCAAGTACTTTCCCATTATCCATGGATGGTAAACGGGATAAATCGTCTGCCTTGATTACTAAGCTTAACCTCGAGGGGAATAAGAGAGTTAGTATGCTTGGATGCTTGTTAGAGTTGAAATTATATTTGGATCTAGAATAAACAAACGGATGATACTTTTAATTCAATAATCCCATCAAAGAGTTTTTCTAGTATGATGATTCCCTAACTTGTGCCAACCACTCTATGCAAATCATTGTGCAAGTGCAAAAACAAGGGTGCAAATATAAAATCTTCAACAACTTCTAGAGTTTTGGGGTTGGACCCCTTATACCATGAGAAAAGATCAACTTAGCATTTTTTATCCCACTTTATAAAGTTGTCACAAAGGTGACAATAAGCCTCACCATTAGGCCAACATACAAGTGCATGATATATGAGATTGTGTAATGAGCTAGCCTCAATGCCATCTTGGCATGACAAACAATTGTCGATGTTTGTCCTAACTACTTATAATGGGCATAAACTTCCTAATCCTTCCACTAATGGTTGGAAACCATATAGACAGATCCATCCAGTACTGGTTGCTCCCCACCAAAACAATCATGACCTCCCCCCCACCAAGGATGCTAGCATAATTACTTCTTAGATTTTATATGTTTAATCTACAATCATTTATGTGGGGGGGATGATTTCCTCCCAACTAGAGGTTGTTTTGCTAAAGAAATCCACTTCAATGTTGGGCTCTGAGACCACCAGTGAGGAGATGGGTGTTAAAGTTTCCAATCCACTAAAACTTTCAAAGCATCAACCAAGAGGTAACCACTAGATTTTATTCTATCTTTCAACTAGCACAATGCTTGGCACTCTTTGCCTTGCTCCATACAACACAAGAAGTGATCCTCTCTATTCTCTTTAATGCCTTGGGTATGCCCCTCCTCTATATGATCTTTAGTATGGTTAAGATAAGCCCAAGTCATTGCATACCCCTATATTTCTTTTACAGTAGTATGGCATTTATTGGACAAAATTTTATGGTCTCGTGGATATCCTAACATGCCAATAACTCTCAAGGATTTGAAGTAGAAATATATTTGCCCATTAAAGGTGTCTAATTCCCCTTCGTAGTCACTGTTTCATCCTTCACGGATCATTTTTTAGTTAGGATAAGTTTTTTCCTCTCCAAAACTCTCCTTTCCTTCAATTTTTATTTTTTTATTTTCAAGATTTCCTTCTCCAATTTGATTTTTCTCTTGATGCATGAATCGATTAGAAGTGAGGGACAAGTCCACTGCCTTATTAGTTTCTCAAACACAGGAGGTGGTTACTTCTAAACCGGAGCTATGCACTTTGTCTTAAGATTACTAAGTTCTCAACTCAGTTTGCCTTCTCATGTAACTAGGTTCTTAAATCAAGGTTAATATGGCATATGGATAATAAAGAAATAAAAGGAATGAGCCTTATGGGTGTCCTCACTAGTAAGACTTGGAACTTTTTATTCACTGATGAACCCATATTCCATCGGTGTCCTCACTAGTAAGCCTTGGAACTTTTTATTTTGTTGTTGTTCCAAAGATAGTTAGGGTATACATTTTTTTTTGTTTGAAAATTGTCATGGGAAATTTGTCTCATCGCCCAATACAAAAGATAATAATGAAAAAATATTTACAACATATACAAAATTAAAAAAATTAGAGTTTTCATATGGTTAGAATTGGGGTATTACAACATCAAAACATAGCAATATCCACAAATTAAAGGTATAATATCTCAACCCAAACATGTATCATGGCTTAACATTGTCAGGCCAAAATATGATGCTTTGACCTAAAGCATTTTTAGCTCAACAATATTTGCTTTGAAATTAATGAAGAGAGAAATGGAGTGCTAAAGCATGGATATTGTAATTGAATTTTGAACTGAAGGATCTAGTGTTGGAAGCTTGTATTTGGAAAGCAATTACTAGAGTTGTATGTTAAAATTTTAAATGAAAGGAGTGGGAATAAGAAGGTAGAGATAAAAGCAATTGTTTCCATGAAATAAGAACTCATTTTTGCAATGCCATGCATGAGAACCTTCTACCCAATCTTGGTTCATTGCAAGGTTAAAGTTGGTTCATAGCAAGCCAACTAAATTTAAATAAAACCGTGTGGTGGGACTAAGCTACACAGTTGTAGAGGAAACATTTGATAACTATGAGTTGACTTCTAAAACTGATCCCCATCTCATTGAAAATTTGAACATTTAAACATGTTGTTGAGTGTGTGTGATTGATTGTTATGTCTTAAGGGTGCATGGGTGTTGTTCCTACTAAGTATTATTTGAACATGTTAGTGTGGATGCATGACTCACATGTTATAATACAAGCTTGGTGTGTCCAATTTTGCATCGTTTGGTTAGGGAATGCGGAAACAAGACACGTGACCTTTTTTTAGCATTCATTGTTTGTCTTGTTTTGCATCCTATTATGCATTCTCTTAGTATCTCTTTTGTGTCTTCTTACCAATTTGTATATTATTAAATGTCCTATATGTATGTGTGATGCCCCATTAATGCTTCGATAGTTAAACTACTTTAACCTATGTTGTAACTCTTTTTTCTTAATAACTAGTAACCTCAGTTGGACTGACAAAAACTATGTGTGGATTATGGACCTAGCTACATACGAAAAGTTGTGCATATGTTAAATTGTTATGATGTGAATGACAATGGTGATATAAGTTTCCCCTGATGCTAATAACATAAATAAATGAGGTATGTGCATATAGAATGATAGTATGTTTGGTGATAAAATGATAAGTATAACGCACATGATAAATAGATTAGGTTGTTTAAATTTCTCATCGATAATGACAAAAATTAAAGGCAACTTGTTACAAGGTTATGCATGTTATTGTGTATAGTGACTAACCCACAAGTTATATGGGTAAAGTGATGGTCAGATAATTATGATACCAGGGTGATACAGATGGCATGGATTTCGAAAGGATAATGGTATGTTATTAAAATATTATTGGGAGAGTATTGTTGGTTTGTAATATATTATTATGATATGTGGGAAAGTGTAGGATTTCCAGGAAGTACGGTTCTCCAAATTGGTCATTCAATGATGTGGTTCGAATGACAACAACAACAATTAAGTATGGAAATTAACAGGGCATTGACTGTATTTCTATTAAGAGGAGTGGATTTGTTACCCACTGTGTATCCTCTAAAACCTGGAGTTGTGGGAGGGTTGTGCTAAGACATGATCCCCAAGCTGTGTGATGGCAAATATCGGCTGCCTGTTTGGGAAGCTTAGTTGATATAATATGTTGGGTATATGTTATATTCTTTACATGTGCATGTGGAGGGGAGGTGCACATGTTAGCATTGCATCTGACGATCCCTGTTGGCACCTTCATGTAAATGACCGTTTTCGATACGAGCGTAAGCGAGTCAAATTTTTTGGCTATTTTGGGGAATTTCTAAAAATATGTAACTTAATCCCAGTTAAGGGATTGGAGTCTATTTTCTAATCCAGGTTAACAGATTAGGGTATTGGATGCTGCTGAATACCTATATTTTGTATTGTGAGGATTCATGATGAGTATGAGAAAATAAGAGGCGAGGCTCCAAGCTTTGATGGTTTTCCTAGTTAAGGGTTTCCAAGGTAAATCTATGTGTTTATGTGGGAATGATATGGTTTAATCTCTATTTTGATTAAAATAATATGTATTATTTGATTCTTTGCACAGGTTTAAAAATTACATGTGGTATCACAACTCAATTATTAGCATCAGGGGGCACGTTTGTTGCTGAGGGTTCGATGCGGGTGATAGATCTTGGGTCTATGATAAACCTAGGTTTAGTGGGAGCTTTGTAGTGTTGATTTGTGCATTGACAGAGAATGGCGAGTAGTTCAAGAATTGAGATCGAGAAATTTAACGGCCATAATTTTGAGTTATGGAAGCTCAAAATGGAGGATCTTCTTGTAGACCGGGAACAGTGGATTGCTATAGATCTGGGTATGAAACCCAGTGCAATGTAACAAGATGATTGGGATAAATTACAAAGAAGGGCGAGGAGTACAATATGATTGTGCTTATCAGAGTTGATGTCGTTGAACGTATCTGGTGAAGATAGTTTAGTAAAGCTTTGGGGAAAACTAGGGAGTTTGTATCAATCAAAATCCCTTGTGAACAAGTTGTTTCTGGAAAAGAAACTGTTTCACCTTAGAATGGATGAAAATGACACAACAATAGAGAATCTGAATGTATACAATACTCTGGTAAGTTAGATAACCTTAGTTGGTATTAAAATGGCTGAAGAAGATAAATGTATTACATTATTGTGTTCTTTGCTAGATTCTTGGGACAACCTAATTGTTGCAATAGCTATTGCTAGCCAAATGACCTTAAAATTTAATGAAATAGTATCATCCCTACTATCAAAAGAGATGAGGCTGAAAACCATGGATAATCATAGCATGGATGCCTTGTCTATGAGAGGTCACCCCCAGGAGAGAAACAAAAATAAAGGATATAGGGGGAGATCTAAATCCCTAGGAAAAGGAACAAGGAAGTGTTGGAAATGCGATAAAGCTGGGCACTATAAAAAGGATTGTTGATCTAAGAATGTTGAGAAAGCAAAGGGATATGAGGATACCCCTTCCACACAAGTGAAGACCTCCTCAGAAGGAGGGGATGTGTACCTAGCTTCCATGGGTAATCATTCGGAACGTGATATATGGTTGATTGACTCAGGTGCGTCATGTCATATGACCCCTCATAGGGAGTGGTTCCATGAATATGAAAAGTACAATGGAGGAGATGTGTACTTGGGAGGGAGATGATTCACCATCCAATATCATTGGACATGGTAGAGTAAAGCTAAATCTGAAGGATGGAAGGATTATAACTCTACATGGAGTACTACATATTCTGAATCTAGCAAGAAACTTGATATTTGTCAGAAAGATGGATGTTTTAGGTGTAAAGACTATGTGTGGATATGGTGGTTGCAAAATGGTTCGAGGATAAATGGTATTGATGAGGGGAGTTTGGTATGGAACTCTGTACAAACTATTGTGAAGCAACATCAATGATGAATGTAACAGTTATGTTGTGCTTGAGGAAGGAGGTAAAGATGACAGAACCCTGACTGCATCAGGAGGAAAGGCAATGCTATGGCATCAAAGTTTAGGGCATATCGAAGAAAAGGGACTTCAAGCATTACAAGTTAAAGGTATGGTTAAAGGTATGACTGATTGCACTCTAGATTTTGATTTTTGTAAACATTGCATATATGGAAAACAAAATCGAGTAAGATTTGCATAAGGTGCTACAAGAGCAAAGGGAATTCTAGAATTAATACATAGTGATGTGTTTGGACCTGTTCATGTTCCATAGTTAGGAAAATTTGTGTATTATGTTTCATTTATAGATGATTTCTTAAGGAACACATGGATTTATTTCTTTCAAAAGAAATCTGAAGTATTTGCTAAGTTTAAAGAATTTAAGGCTTTTGTATAAAATCAGTTAAAAATGAAAATATTAAAGGTGTTGAGGACAGATAACGGTGGAGAGTTTTGTGGGAATGAATTCAAGGATTTTTGTAAGAAGTGCGGTATAGTGAGGCATAAGACTACTCCATACACACCTCAACAAAATGGAGTTACCAAGAGGATTACTAGGATGTTGATGATAAAGGAAAGGAGCATGCTAAGCAGTGCTGAGATAGGACAATAATTCTGGGCAGAAACAGTGGAGACAACATGTTACTTTTTTAATCGGTCACCCACATCAACATTGATTGATAAAACTCCACAAGAGGTATGGAATGGTAAGAAACCCTCTATTAAGCATCTGGAAGTTTTTGGTTGTGATGCTTATGTACATGTTCCAAAGAAGAAAAGGAGCAAGTTGGATAACAAAGCTGAGAAGTGTATCTTTATTGGCTATAAAGATGGTATGAAAGGTTATAAGATTTGGAAACTTCTAACTAAGAAGACTATTTATAGTCGAGAAGTTGTGTTTAGATAGGTTAAAGAAGTCTTCAAACAAGAAGTGAATCAAATGGAAAAGGAACCAGATAAAATAGAGTTTGAGCCAGAAGGTGAGGAATCTGACAACAGAAGAAGCTGAATCAAAAGAAGAAGAATCTCATACCCCAGTTTTGAGGAGATCATCTCGAGAAATAAGGCAACCAAAAAGGTATTCCCCTCTTGATTTTCACTCTCATTTTGCTTTCTCTATTACTAATGACGATCCTACAAAAGTGAAGGAAGTTGTTGATTTAGAGGATAGTGATCTCTGTAAAAAGGCCATGGTTGAAGAAATGGACGCCTTGGACAAAAATGAAGCTTGGAATCTAGTCCAGTAACCAGCTGGAAGAAAATTCATTGGGAGTAAATGGATATTTAAAAAGAAGTTGAATGCAGAAGGTAAAGTGGAGATGTACAAATCCTGCTTGGTAGCAAAGGGATATTCTCAAGTATAGGGAATATATTTTGGAAAAATATTTTCTTCAGTTGTAAAATTAACTTCTATTAGATTTCTTCTTTCTATTGTTGTTGCTTTTGATCTTGAAGTAGAGCAAATGGATGTGAAGGCAACGTTCTTACATGGGGATTTGGAAGAAGAAATATACATGAAACAACCATAAGGGTTCAAGGTAAAGGGAAAGAAAGAGTTGGTATGCCAACTAAAGAAGTCCCTTTCTGGTTTAAAGCAATCTCCAAGGATGTGGTACCAAAATTTTGACACCTAGATACTTGAATTGGGGTTTGTGAGAAGCAAATCTGATCACTGTGTATACTCCAAATAGGTCGGTGATCATTTCATTAACATAGTAGTGTATGTTGATGACATGTTGGTGATTGGAAAAAACAAAGATGTTATAAAGGAGGCGAAGTCTCATCTGTCCTCCAAATTTGATATGAAAGATCTCGGTGCTGCAAACTTCATTATGGGAATGGAGATAAGAAGAGACCGTGCAAATAAGATGACCAGTTTAAATCAAAGAAAATATGTTGAGACGGTACTACATAGATTTAGCATGCAGGAAAGTAAGTCAGTCAAGGATCCTATTCCTGTACATGTAAAGTTATCTGTAGAGCACTGTCCCAGGACACATGAAGAAGAAGAAGACATCTCACGAGTTCCATATGCCAGTGTAGTTGGTAGTCTAATGTATGCAATGGTCTATACCAGACCAAACATTGCTAATGTAGTGGGAGTTTTGAGCAGATATATGTCAAAACCAGGAAAGGAACACTGGACAACTGTAAAGAGGGTATTCAAATATTTATGTGGCACCATAGATTATGCAATCTGCTACCAAGGAAGACATGGACCGGATAGAGTAATAAATGTACATGGATTTGTTGATGCAGATTAGGCTAGAGATCTTGATCACATAATATATACAAGTGGGTATGTGTTCAACCTATTTGGAGGAGCTATCAATTGGATGAGCAAGAGACAAGTTGTAGTTGCACTCTCAAGTACAAAAGTTGAATACATTAAAACTACTCATGTAAGAAAATAAGCTATATGGTTACAAAGATTGTGTTCAGGTATTGGGTGTCACATACCCCAATTTCAATAACATTTTATGTTTAAGAAAACATTATATTTTACTTTTATTGTAAAGTTTATGACTATTGATGATGCGGGGTCAAGGATGACTGTAATTAATTATGTTGAATATTTTATTATTTAATAAATAAAAGATGAGACAAATAGCCTAAAGGCTATTGAATGAGTGTCCGCTAACCCACTAGGAGGAATAGACTGGGGTGAGAGCAAACTGACACATGGTAGGATCCTCAATCACTTCTAGCTGTTGCAGGGGCAACTTCCTTAATTTTGTGGTCATGTTCCCCAAGAAAGTGGAACAGAGCAGGTGGCTCATTAATTGAAAAACTAACCAAAAAGACCTAGGCATGCATATATCTATCCAACGAATTCTGTAGGAGGCTGTTCATTCTTTACCTTGTGAAACTTCTAAATTTGAGAAAGGAGCACAAGAGATTCGATGAGGGGAAATTTAGAAGTGGTTTGAGTGTTAAGACTACTTTCAGAACTAGTGCATCTTGATAGTTGAGTTCTTTACTGCTGAGGATACAAGTACTTCTGTTGAGTTGCAGGGGTATTTAATCCCAATTCTTCACACAGTGCATTCATCCTAGTGGATCAGTGGACAGGATTAGGGGTCCTAAGACAAGCAGTTGAGCTATCTTCAGGAAAATGTTGGGTGGAACAGGCTCCTTGGGTTGTTTGTCTCTTCTACAAATTACTAGGTTCCATTGTGTTATCTTATTTATTTCTGTTTAAGCAAATTACTGGAATGAAGCAGTCATGTTTAGATTTCATATTAATGCTTAGATATTATGAATCAACTAGTGAAATGCTTAAGTCTGCATTTAATTAGGAAAGCTTACTTGTATATAATTATATGAATAAATGAACCTAGAATTAGAAATGATTGAATGATGAGTAAAAATTTCCTTTTTGCATTTTTCCACTCATCTTACGATGAAGTACTCTATTACAAAAGGATTGTTTAGCTGTAGATAGGAATGATTATACACGGATGAAATGAATCTGAACTAATATTGAATTGTAGAGTTTCCATTGAAATAAATCAACAATCTTTCTTATGATAAGATTACCAGCAATATTTCTTTATCAAGTCATGCTGAGATTCGGTTTTCATCCAAGCTTTGTCATATGGGTAAAGGCATGCATTAGTAAAACCTGGATTGCCCCACTTATTAATGGAAGGGCAGACCCCTTTTTTCAAGCTTCGAGAGGACTAAGACAAGGATGCCCGCTCTCTCCTTTACTCTACGCAATCCAAGCCTTGATGATTAGCCTCCAACTAGAGCAAGCTAGGCGATATCATGATCTACCGGGCATAAGGATGGATTAAGGAATGAAAGATATCAATCACGTGCAGTTTGTGGATGATACAATCTTGCTTGGAGGAGCCAGTCAGATTATAGCAAGAATATTCAAGAACGATCTGGATCGGTATTGCCAAGCCTTAGGAAGCAAAATTAACCTTCGAAAGAGTCAAATCTATAGCTGGAATATTAATCCAAGGGAGATGTCTGGAATCTCCTAAGTTCTTGATATTGAAGGAGTGACTCATTGGGACTCCTTTAAATATCTAGGTGTTTCAATATTCAAGTCTAAACCCAAAAGCTCGGCCTGGAACCCTCTTGTTGAAAAAATAAAAAAGAAAATACTATGTTGGGGAGCAGCCAGGCTAAATATGGTAAATATCTAGGTGTTTCAATATTCAAGTCTAAACCCAAAAGCTCGGCCTGGAACCCTCTTGTTGAAAAAATAAAAAAGAAAATACTATGTTGGGGAGCAGCCAGGCTAAATATGGCAGGGAAGTTGGTTTTGATAAAAGCTATCCTAAACAGTTATCTCCTTTATCAATGCTCCCTTCTTCTATCCCCCTCCAAAACGATTGCAATGATTGAAGGTCTGTTGGGATCCTTCCTCTGGCAAGGAGGAAATAATGGAGGTGGGAAAAAGTTCACTCTGATCAGTTGGAAGAAAATCAAATTACCTAGGATGGAAGGAGGATTGTAAATCAGAGACTTGAAAGCTCAAAATCTAGAAATGGGAGCTAAATTGCTCTGGAATATGGTTGATTCCAAGCCTTCCTGGTGTAGTCAAGTGATTAAGAGAAAATATTTCTCTGGCCTGAGGCTATGATGCCTTGATAATGAACATGAAAATAATCATGTCTCCTCCATTGATTCCCTTTGCAGGAAAACACTGGCTAAATTCAAGGAGGAATTGAAGGATCCTTGGTAATGGTAAATTGATTAGTATCTGGCAGGATTCTATTCTTGGGAACTCTCCTCCAGTCCTCCCAAGACTAAAACATTGGCTAGATTCGCCAGGAGTTAAAATGATATGGGACATATCTACATGGAAAATTGAATTACCAAATAGATGGGCTGGTTGGCGTCTTCCTGATTGCCTTGCAGATCTCAATGATGATAAAAGTCAGCTGCTACATCATTTAATAGGAATTGCACCGATTTCCAGAAGAAGAAAGGATCAGCATGGATGGAGAAGCACCTTAGGCAAGTACACGATGAATGAAGGATACAAGCACTTCGCTGCTGTTCCAATTGTGCCATGCGACCCAACAATTTGGAAAAATATTTGGGACTGTAAAACTCTACCCAAAATTGATTTGTTCTCCTGGATGTTGATGCACGATAAAATCCTCACCGATGATAATCTCATGAAGAGAGGATTCGCTGGTCCATTTCGGTGCTCTCTGTGTTCAGCAGCCAACGAAAATATTCAACATCTCTTCTTGGATTGCCCCTATTCCATATTTGTTTGGAATGAAATGATGAAACCTTGGGAGATTGAGATTCAAATGTCGAGCAATATTCAGCTGTGTTTTCTCAATTGGGAAAAAATGTATAATGGATATCTGGATTAGAAAAAAGTTTTTAGAGTTTGTTGGATGAAGGTCCCAAAAGTCATCTGCTGGTGCATATGCATTGAGCATAATCATAGAATATTCCAAGATATAGCTCATCCAGCATGGAAAATAGCAATCAAGGAAAATAGTTTAATGGGTGAGATTGTAAGTGTCATGGGGATTCCTAATAATAAAGCTAAGTTGACAGATAAAGAAAGTAATTGGATGCAAAGCTTCAACCTCTATGCTGAAACTTCTTTGGCCAAAAAACAGTTGGAAAATTGGGAAATTAGACTTCAAAAGTCCCAGTTTTAGAATTGGCTGAAAGAAAGGAAGATTTTCAAACTGTTTTTCGATGGAGCTTCCAAGGGGAATCTAGGAAGAGTGGGAGGTGGAGGGGTCGTTATTTTCCCGGAAGGAAAAAATGATTTAGAATACTATTGGAATACAGGGCAAGATTCAAATAATATGGTTGAGGCATATGAGCTTTGGAAAGGTCTCAAGTAGCTGAAGGATAAAGTAGAGGGTGAAGTCATGGTATTTGGAGATTCCCGGATAATAATTCAAGCAATGAATGGGGAAAGTCATTGTAGGAATTTAAGGTTAGTAAGGTTTCTCAATAGAATCAAATCCATATTTAAGTCATTTAGGCAAATTGAATTTTTTCATATCCTTCATGAGCTAAATGCTTCGGCAGATCATGCTGCTAATAAATATATGGCTGCGAGTAGAAATGAATTGTATGCAAATCAGTTATTAAGTATTGATATGCCTCCTTAGCATGAATCTGGGTTATCTGGAGTGACTCTCAAGTTTGGAAGTAGTAGTCTAAGTACTGGTTTTCTAAACCAGTTTGTAATTTTCAGCGGCTTCATTGCCGAGCTCTAATTTATAACATACTTGTTTTTGTAAAAAAAAAAAAGATTACCAACAATATCTTCAAATAACTGCTATTATTTTTCCAAGCTATTTAGTATAATATAATAATAATAATTACTGTAATACAATCTATTTATTTACACTCAGTAAAGAAAAACCAGTCATTTTAATATATAAATTATAAACAAGTATTCTAGATATATTATAGTAAATAATGCACAGTTAAACCTCCAACTGTTTTTTTAAAATCATCTCACACTGTAAGTTCACGATGAACAAACAATAGACTGAAATTATAACATCTATTGTATTATAGTAACTTAAGTACTAAGGAAAACAAACTAAAAATAATCAGTATAACCCTAATATTATTATTAATAATTATAAACTGTTTCTTCTAACCGTACCCTTAAAAATAAACCTTCATAGCCATTAATAGAACCTATTTATGAAAAAGGTTAGATTTCCAGTTTTTCCAATTTTAAAAAGAAAACTATCAAAATCTAATTATTGTTTATACAATCATCCAAAATTAGAAGTTAACCATTTAACGTAAATATCAAAACTGTTTTTTTTAAAACAAAACCCTAAGTTAATTCTTTATGGAACAGATTGCTCAAATAAGAATCGCAACAATCTTGCCAATGGTTTTACCCAGTTCATAACCGTAGAATAAATTACAACCAAGTGTTGTTATAACAAAAAGCTTTTTACAAATCTTAACACACAGTTCAACTGAATTTACAAAAGGAAAACAAATGATAACAAATATTTATGCTCAGGCTTGTAGGTTCCGTCTCTTTAAAAAGAAAGAACCATAAACAAAGTTAAATTTATCAAGAAATTAACCAACGGTCGCCACATTTTATTCTTCATAAAAACCAAAATGCCTTAACATATTCGTAGCCACGAAGGAGTTACAGTGGCCGAGCAAAAAGGCAAAGAAAGTTTCCACATATCTTAACCAATTTGCAAAACGATAACAAAACCCTAGAATGGTAATATTCTTACCCTAAATCGACATTACAAGAATCGTAGCCCATTTACAAAGGGCCTAAGGGCTATCACCAAGGACGGCCTTACGGCCTCCATCTTTTTCTTTTCCAAAAACCAAATAGCAAGCTGCTACAAGCAACGAACATTGCAATAAACAGACTACAAATACCATCGACATTACTGCAGGCACAATTAACGAAGGGTACCCAAGGTTGGGACCGAGGCTTACCAAGGATTTCTTGCTCACCCTTCAACTTCAAAGGAATCGTCTTCAACCTTCATCGGTATATATTTCACCTACCATCAAAACATTAACAACTAGAACTGTTCAGTAAATAGCTTGGTATAAATCAAAGTAAAGAAGAACGCTGAAATATTTTCGATACAACTTACCAGTCTTAAACGTTGAGCCTGCTAACGCCACGACCGCATTTGAAGGAAACAATAATGGCAAAGAACTAGAGTAGTGAGCCTACTAATGCCACGATTGATTTTGAAGGGAACAATAATGGCGAAGAACCAGAACATTAACTTGCTAACGTCGCAGCCAAAAACAAGAACGTTAACTTCTGTATAGACCCGAGGAGGCCGAGGGCTTTCCGACTCATATCTCCATCCAAACAATCAACTGTTGAAAACAAAAACGCGTTTTAGGGAAACTTGATTGTAAAGGCTTAGGTTTTATCGCCAAAACCCTCCATCCAATGAGCATCCACCACGTGGATTCCACTTCATTCGAAATTCTTTTTGATATTGATATAGTTTTATCTACACGTGAACCCTACAAAAGTATATAAAGTAATACTATTACATTTGTTAAGAGGTAAACAAAGTATTGTATGCATGTTAAAGCTTAGAACTAGTTTATAGTTATGATGTTATGCATGTTGAGGTTAGGATGCAATTGTTATTTTTATGCATAAAAGAATATGCCTAGGTTTGTTATTTGTGTAGTTAGTTCTAGTTGCCAAAATAATAATGATAACATTAGGGCTTAGGAAGTTCTAGGTTTAACATGGCTAAAGACCATAGTTATAACACAATAGTAATGTATTCAGGCTTCTAGTACCACAACAAATAAACACATGTGTGATAAATAGTCCTTACTATAGGCCTAGGAATTCTTACGCCTTGATGTTTTAGACATTAATTAGCAACACCTTGGTAGTTGAATCTTGAGTAAAAAGTTTAAAGAACTTTCCTAACTTATTCGTTAGTCTTTCGAGCCTTAAATTTCTTACATTGTAAACCTGGAAGTAATTTTTTATCTGTGAGTCCTGTACAAGCATTGGATCTGCGCTAGCTTTGAAAAATCTAAGTAAGCCTCGGGATAACCTCAAGCCCCCTTCAATAAGAAAAGAAAATAGCCATCAACATCATACACAATCGTACAAACAACTAATGATCTTAATTCAATAATTTGAAACTCATTTATTTTTTATAAACATTTTATTCAAGACCGAAAATCAATATAGATTGAATGCAGTTAGTGGCATGTGACTTACAAGTTAGTAAGTAAAATTATGTATCCTTTTTTTTACATTTAACCAAAGAGAATTAACTCCTAAATTTTTCTCTTGATGTCTTATCTTGTAATCTATCTGTTAACTAGACTAAAGTGAATGATTAAAATAGCATTCTAGGCATGATTTAGCATTTAATATGACTTAGAAAATTTTTATTTTTTTGTAAATTTTGGGGATGTTACATTGGGTTTGTACAAAAAGTTGTAAGGTTAGATTGCGATAGTCAAAGTGCAATATTCCTGGCAAAGAACCCTAGTTTTCATGATAAGACAAAGCATATTGATGTGCAATATCACTTTGTGAGAGATATGGTTGAAGACAAGAAGGTGGTACTGGAGAAGGTTGACACCTTGAAAAATGTTGCAGACTCGTTAACAAAGTCTGTTAGTACAAAGAAGATCTCTTTGTGTAGAGAATATATGGGCATTGATTCCCTAAATGTTGATGTAATTGTAACTTCGAAATGTATTCACTTGTATATCTTATGTATTGTACCCCGATGTTTATTCCGGGAAGTGTTTGTAATGTAATTGAGTCATGTCATGCCCCGATGTTCCGATCGGGAGTTTCTATAATGTAAACAAGTAATGTCAAGTCATTGTGGGTAACCCTCCCATTGATCAAGGGTTAAAGTCCCCATAGTTGCGGGGCCTTAGGGTTATTAGACTCTCCTAGTGAAGTCGGCCCTAGTGAGTTATTGTCAAGTCAGGAATTAGTATAAATAGAGAGTGAGTCTCTCTATTTATCACACACTCACTCACACTCATTTGTAGCACATAGCTGAGGGACAAGAAGTTGATGGGGCTAGAAAGAAAGAGGCTATTGATGTCGGGAGATTATCTTACTGTTTTGGGGTTTTACTTTTGGTGTTGATTCTATCTCTGAGGAAGTTGCGGGTTTTCTCCATTTATGGTTTCCCCGAGGAAAAACACTGTGTTCATTGTCTCTTGTGTTTGATTGTTGTGCTTGTTATTCTCTCAGTTAAATATCCTAATATAATGCTAGCTTAAACGTTAAAAATCTAACATGGAATCAGAGCTAACCTGAGAAGAAGACACTGTGCAGCTGCGGGAAACTAGGGATTCCTACTTTTTGGATCTCTCTCCATAGATTTTCAGCAAAAGAAGGTTGGGCTAACTCTCCTCCCTAGGGCGCATCTTTCTATCGAAGTAGAATCTAATTCTAAGCATTTTCAGTTTTTGACCCAACACTGCTGCCGAAAATTAGGGCTTTCCACAGAAGTGTAATTTTTGAGTGAGCCTAGGCCTGGATTGATCTCCTCCTCAAAATCTAAGTTTAGAGATCAAGATCAAAGAATTTGGTTGGACAGAACTACGGGAAAGTAAAACCCTAATCTGCTCGTGAACCAACACTGCAGAAATTCAACTCCAAATCCAAATCCAACATCTTTACCTGGTAAGATCTAAATCTTTTGTATTTCCATTTGAGGTTCTCAGTTAATATGTCTCATCATACCAAGCTTGATGAAAATCTTGAGGGAGCTGATAACTTCCGAGCCTGGAAGTATAGGATCTCCCTAGTCTTGGAAGAAAATGAGTTGGACTGCTACATCAATGAGGAGGTTCCAGTTCCAGAGGAAGATTAGGCTAAGGCCTTACACAAGAAGAAGTTGGTTATGGCTAAGAGGATTATTGCTGATTCAATAAAGGATCACCTCATACAACAGGTGTCCTCCCTCAAGACACCTAAAGCTATGTTTGATGCCCTAACCAAACTGTTTGAAGGGAAGAACATAAACCGGAAGATGACTTTGAGGAAATGGTTGAAGAATGTAAAGATCCAGAATGAAGAGACCATACAGTCATACTTTACAAGGGTCTCCCAGATGAAAGAAAAACTTGAAGCAGTAGATGAAGAAGTGGAGAATGCATAAATTGTGATGACAACTTTGAATGGTCTCCCTAGGTCATGGGATTCTTTCATCCAAGGAATCTGTGCTAGAAAGAAGCTAATCAAGTTCAGCAGATTGTGGGAAGAATGCTCACAAGAAGAAGCTCGAATAGTATCTCAAGAAGAAAAGATGGGAAATGAAGATAAAGCTCTCATAGTACACTCCAAGAAAGGCAGAAGGGAAAATCATCATCACCAAGGTAAGCATTCTCATCAGAAAGATAATTTTGTGAAGAAGGATCCATCCAAACTCAGATGCTATACATGTGATGAAAGAGGACACTTTGCTAGAAATTGTCCCATGAATAAGAGTGGATCTAAGAAGAAGAAGAACTCCAAAAGAAGACATCATTCTCACACTGCCGAGGATGATGATCCTCCCAGAAAGAGAGTAAAACAAGAAAGTGAAGACTCTTCAAGTGATGAAGAATATGTTCTGATCTCTGGTCTCAAGGGAACTGTCACACATGGAAGCAAATATTGGCTTATTGATAGTGGGGCTTCCAAACACATGACATGATTCAAGGAATATTTTGAGAAACTATCCGAACATAATTCACCCCATAAGGTGAAACTTGGGGATGACTACCAATATCCCATAAAAGGTAATGGTGAATCCTCCTACAAGAGACTTTGGAAAGTCTATAAAAATGAAGGATGTCTTGTTTGTACTAGGACTAAAGAAGAATCTTCTCTCCATATCGACACTAGATGCAAAAGGCATGAGGGTTGCATTTGTAGATGGCCAAGAGGAAAGACTATTGATGATGCAATAGTAATTGGAGAACAAGAAGAAGGATTATACAAATTGAAGGGCCATCCAGAACAAGCTTTGGTCCATGACATAATAGAGCCAAATGAACTTTGGCATATAAGGCTTGCACATGTGCATTACAGAGCACTACCACTTGCAAGCAAAGCTGTTGAAGGTCTTCCAGAAATTCAGGCAAAACATGAAGGAGTCTACAAAGGATGTGCGAAAGGAAAGAACACAAAGAAGACATTTCCAAGTAGCGAAAGCAAAGCAAAAGGAATCTTGGAAATCATTCACTCCAATGTATGCGATCCCATGTCATCCGGTTCTTTAAGCGGGTATGTATACTATGTTTCTTTTATTGATGATTTTTCTAGGAAGACATGGATATACTTTATGAAGAACAAAGATGAAGTATTCAGCAAATTCAAGGAATTCAAAGCCTTGATCGAGAACCACACTGAAAAGAAGATCAAGACCTTTCGACCAGATAATGGCGAAGAATTCACATCAAATGAATTCAAAGAGTTATGCAAAGATTCAAGGATTAAGAGGGAGTTATGCACTCCATATAATCCACATTAGAATGGGGTTGCAGAAAGGAAGAATAGAACTATCATGGAAGCTGCAAGATCAATGCTTCATGATCAAGATCTTCCCATGCATTTATGGGCAGAAGCTACTAGAACAACGGTGTATGTATAGAACCGTACTCCACACATAGTACTAGAGAACAAGACACCTGAAGAATTCTTTTCCGGCAAGAAACTAGAAGTCAGCCATCTTAGATTATTCGGCTGTCCACTGTACATACACATTCCAAAAGAAAAGAGGACAAAGTTAGATCCTTCACGAAAGAAGGGTATATTTGTGGGATACTCTGAAAGCTCAAAGGCTTACAGAATATACTTCCTAGGATTCAAGAAGATCGACATCAACAGGGACGTAACATTTGACGAAGGCTCAGCTTACAACAAATCTAGAAAGAGACATGCTGAAGATCCTGAAGAAACAGAAGCACCCAGAATTCATGACACAACCATGAATGAAGAAATTCAAGAAGAAGACCGAGAACTAGAAGAACATGTAGATCCACCCTAGGAGAAGAATCCTCACAAGAGGAAACTTGCTTGGGTACGAGAAGCTATCCAAGGTGTAGAAAGATATGGGGCTCCAAAAGAGAATCACAGAGAAATAAAGAAGACTAGGTCCAGCTTCGGGTATGTAGCCTTATTATGTGATTTCATTGATAAAGAACCTTCCAACTATGAAGAAGCGGAATAAAGGAAAGAATGGAAGGATGCTATGATTGAAGAGTATCAATCGATCATGAAGAATGATGTTTGGGATGTTGTCCCAAGACCAGAAGGGAAGTTTGTTGTAACTTCCAAATGGATCTACAAGATCAAGCATGTTGTAGATGGCAGCATAGCGAAATATAAAGCAAGATTCATGGCTCATGGCTTCTCACAGAAAGAAGGAATAGAGTATGAAGAAAATTTTGCACCTGTAGCCAGATACACTTCCATCAGATTAGTACTTGCTTTGGCTGCAGTGATGAAATGGAAGATACACCAAATGGATGTCGACTGCTTTCTTGAATGGTGTAGTGGAAGAGGAAGTATATGTAGAGGAGCCACTTGGTTTTGAGACACATGATAGGGAGTCTCATGTGTGTAGATTGAAGAAAGCCTTGTACAATTTGAAACAGGCACCTAGGACATGGTACGATAGAATTGATGGCTTTCTATCTAGTTTGGGCTTTACCAAAAGTAAAGTAGATTCCAACCTTTACAACAAGGTTGAAGATGGTAACCCAGTGATACTCCTATTGTATGTAGATGATCTATTTGCAATAGGTATGGATGGGTTGATTGCTGATACGAAGAGGAAGCTTGCTGCCGAGTTCGAAATGAAAGACTTGGGTATGATGCACTATTTTCGAGGCATGGAGGTGTGGTAGAATGCGGATGGTATCTCCGTCGGACAAGGGAAATATGCAGTAGAGATCCGGAAGAGGTTTAGGATGATGGACTACAAGGCCATGACCACACCTATGGAATCGAACCTAAAAGTATTGAGTGATGCTTCATCAGAAGCAGTTGATGCTACGATGTATCGTCAGATGATTGGGTCCTTGATGTACCTGATGAACACACGACCATATATTTGCTTTGTTGTGAACACCTTGAGCTAGTTCCTGATAGATCCAAGACATGTTCACTTGATTGCTGCAAAGCATATTCTAAGGTACCTAAAGGGTACAGTTGATTATGGGCTCAAGTATGAGGCGAATCAAGAGATTAACTTGGAGGGTTATGTTGATTCAGATTGGGCAGGCAGTGCCATCGATAGGAAGAGCACTTCAGGGTGTTACTTCAATATGGGATTAGGCGTGATCTCTTGGTTTAGCAGGAAGCAATCCTGTGTGGCACTAAGTATAGCTGAAGTAGAGTATGTCGCAGCTTGTTCAGCTAGTTGTGAGGTAGTATGGTTGAGGAAGCTACTGTCTGATTTATTTGATCTCCATTTGGTTGCTACTTATATATATTGCGACAACCATAGTTGTGTGAAGTTGTCGGAGAACCTAATGTTCCATGACAAGTCGAAGCATATCAAGATCAAGTATCACTATATCAGGGATATGGCACATAAAGGAGTAATGAAGCTCCAATATGTTGCAATGGACAAACAGATAGCTGATGTGTTGACAAAGCAATTGGCTAGAGTGAAGTTTGAGTACTTCAGAGAGAAGCTTGGTGTTCTCCAGATCGAGGTTCCCTCCAAAGGGAAGTGATGAGTCCGTGAGCCATTCAGTCATGATGAGAGGATTGGTTCCTCGCATGTCAGATATGAGTGTTAAGCCATTCTGATGTGACTATAGGATTGGTTCCTACATGATCAGATATAAGTGATGAATGTCTTTCTTGGAATGGAGGCACCTGGTCAGTTACCAGGAACACTCAGTTTGGGACTGAGAGCCGTTCTAATGTGATTGTAGGATTGGTTCCTACATGATCAGATGTAAGTGCAGAGCCATTCTGAGGTGATTGTAGGATTGGTTCCTACATGATCAGGTGTAAGTGTAGAGCCATTTTGAGGTGATTGTAGGATTGGTTCCTACATGATCGGTTGTAAGTGCAGAGCCATTCTGAGGCAATTGTAGGATTGGTTCCTACATGATCATATGTAAGTGCAGAGCCCTTTCGACATGTAGGTAAGATTGGTTCCTTGCATGGTCGAATGTATTTATTGGGCCTTTCTCACATAGATGACTGGATCGGTTCCTCTCATTGTCAGATGTGAGTGTTGGGCCTTTCTGACAGGGTTGTGGGATGTGTTCCCACATGGTCAGATGTGAGAACTGGGTGTGCCTTTATGATGTGATTGCAGGATTGGTTCCTACATGATTATATATAAGTGCTGGGCGGGCCATTCTGACTTAGGGTCAGATATAAGTGCTGGAAAGGACCTACATGGAGGCTAGGCCTACAACCAACATGAAAAAGGGTTGCCTCTGTAGAACTTCCTATGACGAGAAGAATAAAGATATAGCACCTGTGATGATGATCCAACATAGATGTTCTAGAACCAGATATGATCCAAATCGAGTGATGATCCAAATCCAGTGCTGATGATCCAGATCGAGTGATGATCTAGATCCAGATGAAGATGACTTGAAGATGACGAGGACTCGATGATGATCCAGATGATACAGAGAAGAAGACTTGTGTTGCTAAATTGTGTCAAGAGAATACCTTCCTAGTTAAGAGGGAGTGTTGATGTAATTGTAACTTTGAAATGTATTCACTTGTATATCTTATGTATTGTACCCCGATGTTTATTCCAGGAAGTGTTTGTAATGTAATTGAGTCATGTCATGCCCCGATGTTCCAATCAGGAGTTTCTATAATGTAAGCAAGTCATGTCAAGTCATTGTGGGTAACCCTCCTATTGATCAAGGGTTAAAGTCCCTGCAGTTGCGAGGCCCTAGGGTTATTAGACTCTCCTAGTGAATTCAGCCCTAGTGAGTTATTGTCAAGTTGGGAATTAGTATAAATGGAGAGTAAGCCTCTCTATTTATCACACACTCACTCACACTTAGTTGTAGCGCATAGCTGAGGGAGAAGAAGTTGACGGGGCTAGAAAGAAAGAGGCTACTGCTGTCAGGAGATCATCTTACTGTTTTGGGGTTTCACTTTTGGTGCTGATTGTATCTCTGAGGAAGTTGCAGGGTTTTCTCCATTTATGGTTTCCTCGAGGAAAAACACTGTGTTCATTGTCTCTTGTGTTTGATTGCTGTGCTTGTTATTCTCTCAGTTAAAGATCCTAATATAATGCTAGCTTAAATGTCAAAAATCTAACACTAAACCTATGACTTTATGAGTACATGATTCATTTATGTGCAAAGGAAACAACAAGTGGGAGGATGTTGGGCATATTTTATATTATTTACATGTGCATGTGGAGGGGAGGTGCACATGTCAGTGCTGCATCTGACAATCCATGTCGACACCTCCATGGAAACAGGCCAGAGGCATGTTTTCATTTGGGATTTTTCTAAAAATATGTAACTTAATCCCAGTTAAGGGATTGGAGTCTATTTTCTAATCCAGGTTAACGGATTGGGGTATTGGATGCTATTGAATACCTATATTTTGTATTGCCAGTATTCATAATGAGTATGAGAAAATAGGAGGTGAGGTTCCAAGGTTTGGTGGTTTTCCCGGTTAAGGGTTTCCAGGGAAAATCTCTGTGTTTATGTGTGAATTCTATGGTGTAATATCTATTTTTCTTAAAAGAATCAATATTCTTTGCTTCTCTACACAGGTTTAAAACTTACATAATCAACAAGTTTCACTTACCAATTCTATCTTGGTTTAGTTGAATATAGTTGATGCTCCAGGATATTCCAGCAGAGGAAGGATAAGATATGGGAGATGGAAGTAGGTTAGGGAGGATGGATGGTCCATAGTACCAACTAAGACTAAATGACGAGACCCATATTTATTAGCACACCCAACACCACAACTCAGGGGAGGCCTCCTCTGATCTAAGGGATTACGAATTCCTAAGTATGACCTCAACAATTTATACTATAATTTGGTGTGATGACTCGAATTGAGGGATATGAGAGAGATAATCACTACACAAGAAAGATAGATTGTCTGGAAAGACTCATAACTAGCTTGATTAATCTCATCACCAACATAACACGACTTAAGACCAACATGATTGGATGGTAGAGATACATTCAACAAGACAATCTTACACTGACAAAATCGAGCAAAACAAATTTATATGCTCGAATTCAACATGCTATACCCTAAATTAACATAATGACTCGATCTAAGAGGCTTCTAGGCCCAAGAGTTTACCAAAGAATTATATATGAGAGGAACATTCGTCGAATTACCCAAAATATACATACTACTTAGAATATACACACTACCAATAAAACTAGACACAAGACTATTAGATCTAGATACTGGACACTCAACTAACAAGATAAATCTATGCTTCCATAATAGAGAAGAGCGTCAATTAGATTGATTTATGGGGCCAAAAGAGATGAGAAGTAGCCAAACTAGGAATAAAATTAGAAGAAAAAGTCGAGGACAAATGCAACTGAATTTCAAACATGTTGAACTAATAATGAGCTTGAGAGAAGCCATCTTCAAATACGCAATCCTTAGTCCACTCTCATTATTCACCATTACCAATTGTTCATAAAAGTAGGGATGGCATAGGTAGTGGATGGAGTACCAAATGAGCGTGGAAGTCCCACATGCCTAATGTATAAGGGAATGAGCCATCATTGATTTTCCTTGATTTCCATGGAGATTGCATTCACAATGAGGTGTGTGACCTAATCCTAGATCCTTCTTGATGTGCCCTTTATGACGCTTGTTGAAAACCATGATTTGCATGCTTGTCATATGACTATGGAGAGGTATAAAAATGGAACCAAACACTTAAGGTATAGGTAAATACCCTTCCTTTCCCCCCTTTTCTATAATTTTCCCTGGACTCAAATGATTACCAAGATTATCTCGGTCATCAACGATCTTGTTGAGATCTTGATAGACATGGAAGTAGCGAGTTTCATTGAGCATATTCATTATAGTTTGTATGTGGAGAATTATCCTTCTTAGGTGAGTCTCTCTTGGTAGAATTCCTTCTTGTATGTACTTGATGATGATCATAGAATCTTCAATCACTGTTAGCAACTTGATTTCTCTTGTATTAACAATGCCAAGACCTCACCATAGAGATAACATTTCATCCTAATTGTTAGATGTCACTCCTAGTCCCCAACCATATATATTTTCCTGGTTTCCCTTGGGGTCATAAAGGGCTCCCCCAAGCACCTTCCACACCTAGATTGTCTTTTGATGCTCCATCAAAGAATAAGGTATATTGGCACCTTTTCTTTTGCCACAATACTATTAATCTGTCACAGTAATCTAGGGACTAAAACATAGTCTCATAAGAGATTAATAACAATAAGGCATGAAAATGGTGTAATAGTGCTACAAAATGAGTAGTCGCTCTGTATAATCAATAAAGAATGAGTAATACAACACAATGATCATGCTGCAAGCATGAATGACAAAGCAATTTGAATTCCCAAGGAGGTCATTCGAATTGAATGAGTGAGTCTAGCTTAACTGAATGTAAGCCACATTCAACACTCAAGTTAACCACTAATCAAAACCCTAATTGACTCAACTGAGCCCTAACTGAAGTCGGAGTGCAATAAATGATCGAGTCTAGCTGAAAGTAGCTTAGACACATGTCACTGTAAGCTAACCAACAAGTGGTAGCGCATCAATGACTCCAATAAACCCCGATGAGGTTAACTGAAGTGTAACTAACCATCAGAAGTGGTTGGAGGCGCCCCTGTTGACTCTAGTTCATTAAATAATCAATTTAATGAAGGAATGTGCCTTCACTACTCTGTTTAACTGATTGTAACCATCAGTTAGCAATATGGGGCATTAATGACACTCAGATCACCCCCGGAGTGCTCCAGTTAGCCTCCTCAAATGTATGAGAAGGCTAAGTTAGCCTCCTTGACTGAAGGTAGGCGTGGGTGTGATCTTTTTGATGTCATCTAGTGCTCCTCTGATGTCAATTAAGTCAATAAAACTTAGGATAGTGGTTTAACTAGGCCAAATTGACCAAAATGAATGTGTATGGTGGTAAATGTCTCCAACACCCCCACTTAAGCTATACTCAGGAGAGGTAGAAACATAAAGTGCATGAAATTCTAGGGCCTCGACAAAAAAGGCCATAAGTCACCCTGTACAATAAAGTAACTGCTTAATATAACCAAGGAAACGGGAAAAACCTCATGGGAAAAATATCGCCCCTCAAACTAAGTAGTAAATCAAGAAATTTTGGTTCTTCTATGCAACAACATCCTGAGACTGAGCATGTGAAGCTTTGAATCCAAACTAAATGAATATGTCTGGAGGAATATTCCTCTTTGGAAGAAGAAGAATGTGCTCAAATGAATCAGGAACATAGACAGTTAAAGGATGAAAATTGGACCCATGTAGAGCAACTGAAATCAACTGATAAGAGAGCAAAAGTGCTTGAGTATTCGAACCATGTGTGGAACAATCAAGAAACTGATATGTTTCAGCCTTGAACAGTAAACCATTAGTGGTAAAATCAGCCCCAACTCTTAGGAGCAAGTGTCCAAGCGGATGCAAAATGTCTTCCTCTTTACTAGTTCTGTGAGGAGATGAGCATGTGACCAAAGGTAGAGAAGCCCTGGGACTGTGGAGAGTGAATGCTTGAGATCCATAATCTAATATAGCTTCAGAAATAGCTAATAATTTACAAAATAAAATATCAGCAACCTCATAAGAGGAAATTAACACCAAATCCCCATCAACAGTTTTGAAGAGAAAGTGCGGTACTTGATTTTTCACACCGGAATTGGTGAGAGCAGCTACAAGCATGACTGAAAGCTCTTGGATTTTAAAATATGAACCAAATAATATCAGATCAGAAAGTAAATCATATCTAAATAGGTTCAAAACAGATCCAAAACTGTGAAATGGAATCAAATCCCCAGCAGCAGTTTTGTAGGAGACTTGCGGTACTTGTTTCTTCACACCATTGATGAGAACAGCTACAAGTAGTACTAAAAGATTATGAATTTGATATATTAAACCAAGAAATTTCAGATCAGATCTAAATAATATCATATCATATCCAATAAGGTTAATATCAGATTCAGATAAATGGTTAACCGAGACGGTGGATGCACAGCTTTCTTCTTCTTCAAAATTTTAAATTTTGGTGCATGCAATCCTGCAGGAATTTGCTGGAAAATATAGATCACGGGGAGTGAATTGATCACTCTGGTAATCTGATATTTCTTCCAAAATATCCAAGGTATCACATATTTGCACACCAACAACAACATTAGAGGGAGAAAAATCAAATTTCTCTTCACTTTCGGAAGTAATTACTGGCAAATTTTGCACAGAATTCAAAGGAAAATCACCGGTGAATGTTTGCATGGAAGTGCAGAAGTATTTTTCTTTAATATCAAAGATTCAAATGTCTTCTTCTATTTCAAAAATATGAGGAGATGAGATATCAGAGATCTCATAAACTTCCAGAGCATCAGGAGAAGGAGTCACTGCAAGGAGACTTTCTTCAATTCAAATTGACTGTGTAGAAGATTTTGCTTCTTCTTCATCTTGAACAACTTCATCAGAGAGAGTAGAGGTTGAGAATTTTGAGTAAAGAACTCATGTGGTTCTGGATGTGATCTCCAAATTGCTATTATGATCCTCATTGTTCTTGCCAAAGGTTCTGTCCAATTTTGTCTAGAGATCCTTTGGGTATTCAACAGAACCAATAAGGTAGCGCAAGCTAGCAGAAAGGGCCAAACATATTTCTCCAAAATATCTATCACTGTCATTTATCTAGTCATTCTCATTCTCATAAAACTCTTTTCCAAGTCCAATAGACACCTCATAGAGATCTTGTCTCTTCAGAGATGCAATCATCTTCAACTTCCGTTCTGAATAGCTTGTGAATGAGGTGAGAAGAGGGATTGATGAGTCCATTTGAAGTTGTACATGTTAAAACCTACAAATCACAACAAAAGGAGCATTGTAAGATCGAATAGCCTGCACATTTTAGGCTTTCATCACACCCAACATAGTTGATCAAGCAAGCTTGATCAACAATTCCTTTACTTGGGGTATTAAGTGGTAAGCCTTGGCTTCTAGTGCAGTGCTGGAATTTTGAGGTTTTGCTCAATTTTTCATGCAAGATTTGTCAAAAACCTTGTTTTTGAGAGATCTAAGCTTCATCCCGCCGTGAGCTCTGATACCATATTAATCTGTCACAGTAATCTAGGGACTAAAACACAGTCTCATAAGAGATTAATAACAATAAGGCATGAAAATGGTGTAATAGTGCTACAAAATGAGTAGCCGCTCTGTATAATCAATAAAGAATGAGCAATACAATACAATGATCATGTTGCAAGCATGAATGACAAAGCAATTCGAATTCCCAAGGAGGTCATTCGAATTGAATGATTGAGTCTAGCTTAACTAAATGTAAGCCATAGTCAACACTCAAGTTAACCACTGATCAAAACCCATATTGAGTCAACTGAGCCCTAACTAAAGTCAGAGTGCAATAAATGACCGAGTCTAACTGAAATTAGCTCAGACACATATCATTGCAATCTAACCAACAAGTGGTAGCGCATCAATGAGTCCAATGAACTCTTATGAGGTTAATTGAAGTGTAACTGACCATCATAAGTTGTTGGAGGTGCCCCTGTTGACTCTAGTTCATTAAGTAATCAATAAATAATAATTTTAATGAAGAAAGGCACCTTCACTACTCTGTTTAACTGATTGTAACCATCAGTTAGCAATATGGGGCATTAATGACACTCAGATCACCCCCGGAGTGCTCCAGTTAGCCTCCCCAAATGTAGGAGAAGGCTAAGTTAGCCTCGTTGACTGAAGGTAGGCATGGGTGTGATCTTGTTGATGTCATCTACTGCTCCTCTGATGTCAATTAAGTCAATAAAACTTAGGATAGTGGTTTAACTAGGACAAAATGACCAAAATGAGTGTGTATGTTGGTAAATGTCTCCAACAAATACAAGGGCTTATTTTGCATTTCTAAGCTGCCAGACTTGAGTAGAAGCAGGTATATGAATTCTCCTTGGTTTAAAGGGAGGTTTAGATTGAAGTATTCCTTTGATCCATGTTTTGTCTTCTACTTCTAGACATGATATATTTTTATTGATGTTGCCTTTCTCTAATAATACCTCACATAACATTCCTCGGGCTTGGTATGCTACCTTCTTGGTAGCGGTTTTTCATTCTTGAAAATTTCTTTGTTATGAGCCAACCAAATTTTCCAGTTTGAGGTATGGCATAACCTTCCATGTCCTTTTGATGAGGGGTTTGTTTTGGAAGGATTTGGGATATTGTTAGTTTCGTGTTAAGAACATTTCAAGCCATCTTTTTGTTAAGTTTTTCTTAATTTCTTAGATGATATATTAAAACAATTTTCACTAGTAGGATCACTGAAAGAAAAACAAGCACAGTAACACAAATAACACAAACATTTTCCTTGGGGAAACAACAAGGGAGAAAACCCTGCAAAATTCCTTAGTATAGAACTCAACCAAAGTAGTGTAAAACCCATACAACTGCTTCTCTCTTATTTTCTTTTGCACTTGTTCTTCTCTCTCTTGCAAGCTTGCTTGAGTGAGTGTGTACAAATGAAGGGGAGTGCCTCCCTATTTATATTTGTGAGTTGACTTGACCTAGGACCTAAAAGAGCCAACTTGTCTAGCAAGACACTAAAAATAATATTTATTATAATGACACTTGGGTACTATTGACCCAACTTACATCCAGAGGTTTACATTGATTATTTAAATGACTCTTACATGACCAAACTCATGTCCTAATGGAGGAATACAATCAATACATCTAGAATATCTTTTGACGTTACAATACTTTAACATTCCATATTAACTAGGAAGGTATTCAACCAAGGTAGAAACTACTACCACAACTATACATCTAACTAACGAGTCTCTATATGTCATAGGAATTTTTGGAACACCAACATTCATCTTCATCATCGATCTCAGTTGGATCATCTTCTGCAACCTCAGTATGTAAATACTGAATCATCTTCTATGTGTACTGGATCATCTTCTATGTGTACTGGATCATCTTCTGTCACATCAGTATGTGGATATTGAATCATCTTCTACAACATCAATATGTGGATACTGAATCATTTTCTACGACATCATTATGTGGATACTGAATCATCTTCTCAGTATACTGGATCATCTTCTACAACATCAATATGTGATTACTGAATCATCTTATGCAAAATCAGTATGCGAATACTGAAACATCTTTTGCAACGTCAATATGTAAATTCTGAAACATAATCTGCAACATCAGTATGTAAATACTGAAACATTATCTGGAACATTAGTATGTAAATACTGAAACATCCTCTGCAACATCAGTATGTAAATACTGAAACATCATATGCAACATCAATATGTAAATACTGAAACAACAACGACATCATTAGCATGTTAGTGCTAAAACAATATCATCAATAGATGGTAAATCATCATTTGCATCGCCAACATAGAGATGTTGGAACATCATCATCATCAACATAAAAATGTTGAAACAACATCATCATCATCAATATATAAATACTTTAACTACCTCATCAATCATCTCAACAACCATTAGTATGTAAATACTGAACCCGCCATATCAGTATAGGAATAATGAAACTATATCAACAATCATCTCAACAACATTAGTATGAAAATATTGAACCTGCTACATCAATATAGGAATACTGAATACTGAAGCTACATCTTTGCCTCTAACTATCTTGGAGCCACATCTTGGTGAGTTCTCTAGTAGATCCACCTGGGGACTTTGCCTAACTTACTAACCCTTTCGAGTCAATAGACCTAGTCAGACAAATGGATCTTCTTGGGGCCAACAAGCCTTGTTCTGGCTTACTAACCTTCTTGGGATAAACGGGCCGAGCCAGACATAGTAATCCCCCTAGGATCAACAGGCCTTATCTGACTTACTAACCCTTTCGGGCCAACAAGCCTATCCAAACTTACCCTACGCTAGGTTGAGCTACCACCACTGCATTCTTCTAACCATATTCCTTCACTCCCTCTTTCGAGGGAGGTCCTTTCGGACTACGCCTAGCTTGTCTCGAAAGTACTTAAACTTTACATGATACATGTTGATGTATTTGTAACTTTGGAATTTATTCACTTGTATATCTTATGTATTGTACCCCGATGTTCCTATCGAGAAGTATCTGTAATGTAATTGAGTCATGTCATACCCTGATGTTCCTATTGGGAGAATCATAATGTAAACAGGTCATGTAAAGTCATTGAGGTTAAACCTCCATTGTAAGTTGGGGCAATAGTCCCCACAATTTAGTTAAGGTTAACCCTCCTTGTTGATCGGAGGGAAAAGTCCCCACAGTTGTGGGGCACTAGTGTTATTAGACTCTCCTAGAGAAGTCGGCCCTGGTAAGTAATTGTTAAGTGAGGCCAACTTGTTGGAGTGGAAATAAAGTGAACGAAAGAATATAAATAGAAGTGAGGCTCTCCTCATTTCTACACACACACACACACTCACTCACTGGGGCACATGAGTGAGAGAGGAGAATCTCTCTCAAGTGAGAGAGAGAGAACAACTGTTGGAGATCATCTTTTCTGTCTTTGGGTTTTACTGCTGCCATTGGTGCTCATTCTATCTCTGAGGAAGTTGCGGGGTTTTCTCCTTTATGGTTTCCCCGAGGAAAGTTCTTTGTGTCTCTTGTCTCTTGTGATTTTTGTTGTGCATGTTATTCTCTCAGATAAGATCCTAAATCATATTGCTTAAATGATAAAAATATAACAATACAAATGCAAAGTCAACACATTTTCCACTTGTTCCTCTATAGGAACATACTTGAGCTTTACAACTCCCTTCTGTACCATGTCCCAGATGTAATGATATCTAACTTCGATATGTTTCGACTTGTCATGAAACACCAGGTTTTCTATCAACTTAATATAACTCCGATTATCTTAAAGGATATCAGTAACATCTATCTGTCTCTGCATCAAATAATCCTATCAAGATATTAAGAATCCATATTGCTTCACTACATGTTGAACATGCGACAATGTATTCAACCTCTGTCATACTAAGTGCAATATTGAACCGCTTTCTACTAAACCATGAGATCATTCCTAATCCAAAACTAAAAAAACATCCCAAAGTGCTCTTTCTATCTTCGACACTTCCTACCCAATATGAATCTATAAATCCATGTAATTTGATCTCGCCATTTGATGCATATCTGAGACCATAGTCTAAAGTCCCCTTTAGATACCTCATCACATGTTTTACCCCCACTAGGTGAATATGTTTGGCATTCACCATATATTGACTTAGAGTGCTTACAACAAAACATATATATGGTCTTGTATTGGTTAAGTACATTAGAGAACCAATAATCTATCTATATAAGGTGGCATCTACTGCTTCTGAAGTGTCATCATTCGATAGTTTCAAATTTGTTGTCATCGAAGTAGTCACATCCTTGCAATCTATCATCCCAAATCTCTTTAGGATTTCTACTGCATATTTTCCTTGGAAAGAGGACAGATGAGGTTACCTCAGTATGAAATTTTAGACACAGAGGAGCAGTAATTTCGGAGATACCGCAGAAATAGTATCAGGCATTTCTGCAGAAGAAATTGGAAAACTAGGGCTTCTTGTTCCGGGAGCTTCCCTCCACTATTTTCAGATTTGAGTACATTGGACAACTCACCTTGAAGAGGTCTATCTTTCTATCCAATCAGATCTAAAAGATTCCAAGTTTTGAAAATTAGGGTTTCTCTGACAAACCCTAGATCAGACAGCTCCGAAACTAGGATGGACACCTCAAATCGGTAAGATCTAATCTTTTGCTATTTACAGTTGAGGTTCGCATTTCAATATGACTAATCACACCAGCTTGACGACAAGCTTGGTGATGCTGACAAATTCCAAGCATGGAAGTATAGGATCTCACTAGTTCTTGAAGGAAATGAATTGGACACCTACATAAATAGAGAGGTTCCAGTTCTAGAGGGAGATGAGGCTAAAAGCCTTACACAAGAAAAACTTGGTTAAGGCCAAGAAGATCATCGCTGATTCAATCACGGATCACCTTATACCACAAGTGTCTTCCCTAAAGACACTGAAAGAGATGTTTGATTCTTTGACCAAGCTATTTGAAGGGAAGAACATAAATCAGAAGATGACTTTGAGAAAACAGATGAAGAATGTGAATATCTAGAATTCAGAGACCACACAATCATACTTTACAAGGGTCTATCAAAGAACAACTTGAAGCAGTAGCATAAGAAGTGGAGAATGCAGAAGTTGTGATAAGCACCTTGAATTGCCTCCTAGGATCATGGGATTCATTCATTCGAGGAATGTGTGCCAGAAGGAAGTGATTACTTTCATCAGACTCTGAGAAGAGTGCACACAAGATGAAGCTCGACCCATAATAAGAGAAGAAAAGATGGGAGCAACTGAAGATCAAGCTCTCACCATCCAAAGAAGATCCCTTTAGCGATGAGGAACACGAAGGACTCAACTCTCGAAGAACCTCTTATCCATCTTAGCATTTGGATAATAAATGACGAATGAAGAAAATGATGAAGCTGAAGGCTCAAGAAGGAGTCTACCCACGAATCAAATAAAGATAAGTATTCATTTGTCATTTCATGATATTATTTTGTTATGCATTTGTTTATATTCAGTTGATGTGGTATGCATGATAGAATGTTTGCATTAATGACAATATACTACTAATATGCATTGGATGGGTAAGTAGCCCATGGTGCTATACAACTCTCCATTGCTACTTATCTAGAATGAAACCTCTTTGCTGACATATTGGATTAGTGCACAATCTCAATGATGTCTTGGTAGAGATGGAAGGTATCTAGAAAGTTTCCGTGAGATATGGATGAATGTTTTATTGGCTAAAATAGTTGCATGATCATATATCTATGCATAAGAATTTTCCATTATGAATATGCCTTATGAAATCTTTCTAACCATACAACTAATGCATTTGACTTGTAGGAAAGATCGCGTACAATCACCTACAAGCAAAGAAGGATGAGACTTGTTCCGAAGAACAAGTGATGACAGTTCGAGAAATAGTCCAAGATGAAGGACTTGGATATGATACACTACTTTCTAGGCATGGAGGTGTGGCAGAATGCTGATGGAATCTCCCTGGGACAAAGGAAGGATGCAATAGAGATCCTGAAGAGGTTCAAGATGATGGACTACAAGGCCATGACCACACCTATGGCATCGAACCTGAAGCTATTGAGTGTTGCTTCATTAGAGTTGGTTGATGCCACGATGTATCATCAGATGATTTGTTCCTTTATGTACCTGACGAATATGAGACCAGATATTTTATTTTCTATAAACACATTGAGACATGTTCACCTGATGGTTGTAAAGAATGCAGTTACCAACTTGAAGGGTACAGTTGAGTATGGGCTAAAGTATGATACGAATCAGAAGATTAACCTGGAGGGTTATGTGGATTCATATTGGGCAGGCAGTGCCATTGATAGGAAGAGCACTTCGAGGTGCTACTTCAGTATGAGATCGGGTGTGATATCTTGGTTTAGCAGGAAGGAGTCTTGTATGGTGCTGAGTACAGCCGAGGCAAAATATGTTGCCACTTTCTCGGCTATTTGGGAGGTAGTATGTTTCTTTTGCAAACTACTATTTGATTTGATTGATTTGAATTGAATTTTTTTATGATGCAGAGAGGAGTAGTGAAGCTCCAGTATGTGATCCAGATCACGATCTCTCAAAAGAGGGAGTTCTAGCATAGCCAGTGAGACAGGTTGTCTGAGCATAAATCCTAGTGAAGCTCGTAGGTTGCTCATACATAATTAGTATTGTAGGTTGTCCTCAGATGTAATAGGTCCTAGCAAAGCTCATAGGTATCCTTGGACGTAATCATCCCTGATGTGATTCTATGCTAGAAATGGCCAAAGTGAAGTTTGAATACTTCAGGGAGAAGCTTGGTGTTCTCCAGATCGAGGTTCCTTCCAAGAGGAAGTGATGCGTCCGTGTGCCCTTCTGACATGGTGGTAGGATTGGTTCCTCCCATGGTCAGATGTAAGTGTTGTGCCCTTTTGACATGGTGGTAGGATTGGTTCCTCCCATGGTCAGATATAAGTGTTGTGCCCTTCCGACATGGTGGTAGGATTGGTTCCTCCCATGGTCAGATGTAAGTGCTGTGCCCTTTTGACATGGTGAGAGGATTGGTTCCTTCCATGGTTAGATGTAAGAGATGCATCTTTCTGACATGATGATAGGAG
Organism: Pseudotsuga menziesii; assembly: GCA_001517045.1. Classification (NCBI taxonomy): domain Eukaryota; kingdom Viridiplantae; phylum Streptophyta; class Pinopsida; order Pinales; family Pinaceae; genus Pseudotsuga; species Pseudotsuga menziesii. The sequence goes on along the minus strand of LPNX010535056.1, from coordinate 747,592 downwards.
TGGTTCCTTCCATGGTTAGATAGATGTGATGATGCCACATCCAGTATGAAAAAGGACTGGCTCTGTGATGACACATCCAGTATGAAAAAGGACTGGCTCTGTGATGACACATCCAGTATGAAAAAGGACTGGCTCTGTGTAGATGCCACATCCAGTATGAAAATGGACCGGCTTTGTGATGCCACATCTAGTATGAAAAAGGACTAGCTCTATCATGACACATCTAGTATGAAAAAGGACTAGCTCTGTGTAGATGCCACATCCAATATGAAAAAGGACTGGCTCTATGATGCCACATCCAGTATGAAAAAGGGCTGGCTCTATGATGATACATCTAGTATGAAAAAAGGACTAGCTCTATGTAGATGCCACATCCACTATGAAAAAGGACTGGCTCTATGATGCCACATCCACTATGAAAAAAGACTGGCTCTGTGATGACACATCTAGTATGAAAAAGGACTGGCTCTGTGTAGATTCCACATCCAGTATGAAAAAGGACTAGCTCTGTGATGACACATCAAGTATGAAAAAGGATTGGCTCTGTGTTGGTGCCACATCCAACATGAAAAAGGGATGGTTCTATGATGACACATCCAGCATGAAAAAGGGATGGCTCTGTGATGATACATCCATCATGAAAAAGGGTTGGCTTTGTAGAGGACTACATCTAGTATGAAAAAGGACTGGCTCTGTAGATGTGCATCCAACATGAAAAAGGGCTGGCTCTATCGATAAAGACCTACATGGAGGCTAGGCCTACACCCAGCATGAAAAAGGGATGGCTCTGTAGAACTTCCCGTGATGAGTAGAATTGAGAGATAGCACCAATGATGATGACCTAGTGATGATCCAATGATTATCCAGATAAAGTGATGATATAGAATTGATGACGATCTAGTGATGATCTAGGCCTGATGATGATCCAGTGATGCTCCAGATCAAGTGATGATCCATACTTGATGATGATCCAGTGATGCTCCAGATCAAGTAATGATCCAGACTTGATGATGATCCAGCGATGAAGATGACTTGAAGATGAAGATGACTTGGGGATGAAGATGACTTGAAGATGAAGATGACTTGATGACAATCCAGATGATACAAAGAAGAAGACTTGTGTTGATAAATTGTGTCGAGAGAATACCTTCCTAGTTAAGAGAGAGTGTTGATGTATGTGTAACTTCGGAATGTATTCACTTGTATATCTTATGTATTGTACCCCGATGTTCCTATCGGGAAGTATCTATAATGTAATTGAGTCATGTCATACCCCAATGTTCCTATCGGGAGATCATAATGTAAACAAGTCATGTAAAGTCATTGAGGTTAACCCTCCATTGTAAGTCGAGGCAATAGTCCCCACAATTGAGTTAAGGTTAACCCTCCTTGTTGATCAGAGGGCAAAGTCCCCATAGTTGTGGGGCACTAGGGTTATTAGACTCTCCTAGAGAAGTCAGCCCTGGTAAGTAATTGTTTAGTGAGGTTGACTTGTTGGAGTGGAAATAAAGTGAATGAAAGAATATAAATAGAAGTGAGGCTCTCCTCATTTCTACACGCACACACACTCACTCATTGGGGTGCATAAGTGAGAAAGGAGAAACTCTCTCAAGTGAGAGAGAGAGAACAATTGTTGGAGATCATTTTTTCTGTCTTTGGGTTTTACTGCTGCCATTGGTGCTCATTCTATCTCTGAGGAAGTTGCGGGTTTTCTCCTATATGGTTTTCCAGAGGAAAATTCTTTGTCTCTTGTCTCTTGTGATTTTTGTTGTGCATGTTATTCTCTCAGATAAGATCCTAGATCATATTGCTTAAATGATAAAAATCTAACAAGACAAAGGCTTAGTCAACACATTTTCCACTTTTTCCTCTATAGGAACATACTTGAGCTTTACAACTCCCTTCTGTACCATATCTCGGATGTAATGATATCTAATTTCAATATGTTTTGACTTGTCATGAAACACCAGGTTTTCTATCAACTTAATATAACTCTGATTATCTTAAAGGATATCAGTAACATCTATCTCTGCATCAAATAATCCTATCAAGATATTAAGAATCCATACTGCTTCACTACATGCTGAACATGCGGCAATGTATTCAACCTCTGTCGTACTAAGTGCAATACTGAACTGCTTTCTACTGAACCATGAGATCATGCCTAATCCAAAACCAAAAAAACATCCTAAAGTGCTCTTTCTATATTCGACACTTCTTGCCCAATTTGAATCTATAAATCCATGTATTTTGATCTCACCATTTGATGCATATCTGAGACCATAGTCTAAAGTCCCCTTTAGATACCTCATCACATGTTTTGCTCCCACTAGGTGAATATGTTTGGCATTCACCATATACTGACTCAGAGTGATTACAACAAAACATATATCCGGTCTTGTATTGCTTAAGTACATCAGAGAACCAATAATCTATCTATAGAAGATGACATCCACTGCTTCTGAAGTGTCATCATTCGATAGTTTCAAATTTGTTGTCATCGGAGTAGTCACATCCTTGCAATCTATCATCCCAAATCTCTTTAGGATTTCTACTGCATATTTTCCTTGGTTTAGGAAAATCTCGTCTGGATACTTCCATACTTCAAGATCTAGAAAATAATGCATCATTCCAAGGTCTTTCATCTCAAATTCTGCAGCGAGCTTCTTCTTACATTCGTTTATGGGCTTATCCTTGTTTGTTAAGAATAGATCATCTACATATAGTAGTAATATCACAAGTCCATCACCCTCAACTTTATAGTAGAGGTTGGGATCCTCTTTACTCTTGGTAAATCCCAAACTCATCAGGAATCGATCGATTCCTCCATACCATGCTTTGGGTGCTTGCTTTAACCCATACAATGCCTTCTTGAGTTTACATACATGAGTTTCTTGATCATCAGTCTTGAAACCTTATGATTTTTTGATATATACTTCTTCTATCAAGCCATTTAGAAAGGTTGTCTTTACATCCATCTGATGTAATTTCTACTTCATATTGGATGCCAAGGCAAGGATAGTTCTAATTGAGGTGTACCTAGCTACTGGTGCAAAGGTTTCCTCATAGTTGATTTTTTCCTTCTGGGATAATCCGCAAGCTACGAATCTTGCCTTTTACTTCTCTATACTACCATTTGTTGAGTGATTTGTCTTGAAGATCCATTTCGAGGATACCACTGACTTGTCATTTGGTCTTGGTACTATTTCCAATACATCATTCTTTATAATGGATTGGTATTCCTCCACCATTGCATCGACCCACTCCTTCTGCTTTGTTTCTTCTTCAAAACATGTTGGTTCTTTATCAACGAGATCACATATCAAAGCTACATAAATAGGGTGTGGCTTTGGCTTCATTCTTTCTCTGATGGTTCCTTACAGGACACCATGTCTTTTTGCTTCTTCGATTACTTCGTGAGCCTAGGAAGGTCTTTTATTACGCGAGATCATTTCGCTAGGAAATTCTTCATGTCTCAGAGGTTTTATCATGCCATGATCCTCAGGAATTTGTTCTTCTTCTTCATTCCTAACTGGTTTAGGACCTTCTACAGCTTTGGGAGTTTCATGCTCCTCTTCATCTTCTTTATCTTTCTTTGATTTTTTGAAAGCTATATCTTCGTCAAAGGTGACATCTCTGCTTAATTCAATTTGACGATATCATGGGATATAGATTCGATAAGATTTTTATTTCTCACTATATCCTATAAACAATCCCTTCTTTCCCGAAGGATCTAGCTTTAATATTTTCTGCTTGGGAATGTGTATGTATACCAGACAACCAAATATTTTTAGGTGACTAACTTCATGCTTTTATCCGGTAAACATCTCTTTAGGAGTCTTGTTTCCAAGGGCATTGTGGGAAATTATGTTTTGAACATATACTGTTGTTCTGGTTGCTTCTTCCCACAGTTACATAGGTAGATCTTGATCACGGATCATGGCTTTTATAGCTTCCATGATAGATCTATTCTTTCTTTCTGCTACACCATTTTGTTGTGGATTATAGGGAATATTTAGCTCCCTCTTAATCTCGACTTCCTTGTAGTACTCATTGAATTCACTTGATGTGAATTATCCTCCATTATTTGACCTTAATACCTTTATCCCCTTTTCATAAAGGTTTTCTGCAAGGGCCTTAAACTGTTTGAACCTTTCAAACACTTCATCCTTCTTCTTCAGGAAAGAGATCCAAGTTTTGCAGGAGTAGTCATCAATAAAGGAAGCATAGTAAACATACCCTCTTAATGAAGTAGTTTGCATTGGCACACATATATATGAATGAATAATATCTAAGATCCCTTTTTCTAATTTGTTGCCACTGTTTGGATAAGGGTTCTTATTATTCTTTCCTTGTGCACATCCTTTGCACACTCCTTCATGATCTATCTAAATATCCGGTAAACCTGTCACAACCTTGCTCACAATTTGTAATGCTTTGTAATGTACATGAGAAACCCTTTTGTTCCATAGCTCACATGGGCTTATGGTACTAGACATCAATGATGAATATACATGTCCCTTTAATCTCTAGAGTCTTCCTTCTTCAACTCCAATCACTGCTACATCATCTATAGTTTTTCCTTTTGTCCACATGAGAACTTGTCCATGCACAAAAGCAACTTTGAACCCTCTCTTATTTAACGGTGAGATATAAAGAAGGTTCTTCTTTAGTCCTGGGACATATAGGACATCCTTCATTTTGATGGACTTTCCAGAGTCCAGCTTATAGGAGGCTTCTCCCATTCCTTTGATGGGATATTGGTAATCATCTCCAAGCATTACTTTGTGTGGGGACTCATTTTGTACAAGACATGAGAATGAGTCCTTGTAACTTGTCATGTGCTTGGAGGAACCACTATCTACTAGCAGGTGTCATTCCCTGGTGAGTGTAGAGATCAAGACATATTCTTCACAGGAATATTCATTTTGCTTAGCTCTTTCCTCATCTTCTTGATCATTATCTTCAACAACATGGGTATGAAATATTTTCTTCTTCTTGATTCGTTCTGCCTTCATGGGACAATTTATAACAATGTATCCCATATTATGACAAGTGAAACATTCATAATTTGAGAAGTCTTTCTTGGAATTATTAAACCCTTGAGTCTTTCTAGAAGGATGGCCATAACTCTTTCTCTTTTTCTTGCCTTTGGTATGGACTACCAAAACTTGATCCTAATTTTCATTTAGCTTCTCTTCTCTGGATGCTATTCTTTCTTCTTCTTGAACACATTCTTCCCATAATTATCAAAACTTGGTTAGTATTCTCCTTGAACAGATTCCTCAAATAAAGGATTCCCAATCTTTTGGAAGACCATTCAAGGTGGTCATTACAATTTATGCTTCTTCAACCATTTCACCAATAGCTTCCAACTGCTCCTTGATTTGAGTTACTCTTGTGAAATATTATTGCATGGTTTCTGACTTTTGAGCCTTTACACTTTTGAAGCGATTCCTCAAGGTCATCTTTCTATTGATGGTTATTCCTTCAAATAAGCCGCATAGAGCATCAAACATTTGTTTTGGTGTCCTCTTTGAGGATACTTGAGGAATCAAGTTATCTTTGGTGGAGTCAACTATGATCCTCTTAGCCTTAATCATATCCTTCTTGTATTTGGACTCAACTTCAGCTTCTTCTGGTTCTGCAACTTGCTCCTTTATAAATCCTTCTAGATCATTTTATTCTAAGATGAGCATGATCTGATACTTCCATGTTCTGAATTTTTCAGCACCCTCAAGCTTCTCATCTAGCCTAGTACTCTTTGTCATCTTTTAACATAATTATAACTTAAAATGTAATTAAAAGAAGTAGTACTTACTTGATGAATACAACTTCTGGCTGACCTTCTTCGGGATGATCTAGGGTTTGATGTAGAAACCCTAATTTTTTAGTTGGGATTGCTGGTAGGGTTGAGTGATGGAAAATATGCACCTTCCTAGAGCGATCTAGACTGTATCTTGATTTTTCTAAGATTGATGATGGAGTCTTAGGAAAACTGAAGCCTTAGTTCTTCTAGGCAGTAGTGTCTGGTCCAAAACTGAAAGTTCTTGGAATTCAATTATGTTTTCATAGAAAGATGTGTCCTTCTGGGGTGAGTTGAGTGAGCCCTCTTTTCTAGTTGATCTATCAAGGGATTTGATCAAAGTAACAAACACTAGCTGTGTAATGTTTCCTTTCAGGGTGTCCTTGATACCATGTTAAGTTTTACTTAATTGTTTAGATGATATCTTAAAACAATTTTCACTAGTAGGATCACTGAAAGAACCACAAGCACAATAACACAAAGAACACAAATATTTTCCTTGGGGAAACCACAAGGGGAAATCCCCGCAAAACTTCCTTAGTATAGAACTCAACCAGAGCAGTGTGAAACCCAGGAAACCGGTTCTCTCTTCTTTCTGGCGCACTTGTTCTTCTCTCTCTTGCAAACTTTCTTGAGTGAGTGTGTAAAAATGAAGGGGAGCACCTCCCTATTTATATTTGTCACCTGAATTGACCTAGGACCTAACATGGTCGACTTGTCTAACTGACACGACCAACTTGTCTAGCAAGACACCAAAAATAATATTTATTATAATGACACTTGGGTACTATTGACCCGACTTACATCTAGAGGTTTGCATTTATTCTTTCAATGACTCTTACATGACCAAACTCATATCGTGATGGAGGAATACAATCAATACATCTGGAATATATTCCAAAGTTACAATACTTTAACACTTTTTAGGACTTTAATATGAATATTCAAGTCTGCTATCATATATGTCTGGGTTGAAATTGTGAATTCACATTCCATGAATATATGATTGGAGAATTCTTTGTTGAGTTTACATAGTTGACATCTTCAAGGACCTACCATGCCTCTTATCTGCAAATTTTATGAAGTAAGGAGCTTCTTATGACTAGCTATCCAATTCAAGAACTTTATTTTGGGAAAAGATTCACTTTTATTAATTTCTTGTTGTATAGATAAGCGAGTTATCACACTTATTTCTTCAATTTGTATTCTATATCCTCCTTTCGCTGTGCAGTCCATGCATCCTTTCCCCCATCCTCTCAAGTATTCAATGTCTTTGTTTATGGGTGCCATTCCAACTAGATGTTGTTGAAGCTTTTCCAAATTGTCTTAGAGATGGCTTTGTAACCATTCCATTCTCCATCCTTGCCATATATTTCCTTCTGAATTCCATTATGTATTGTCTAAGAGGGTGTGAAGGCCCTTTGTGCTATCCCATTACTGAATATATTTGAGTTCTCGGTTCATGATGAGGGGAGGATTTCCAAGGATTCCATCTTTTTATTTATTGATCCTTTTACCATTTCCAAGGATCCAACATATGCGATCCTGTATGACGGGGAGATCAACAAGATATAAGCTCCATATGGCATAGCTCTGTATGTCCATGATAAGATTGTCTAAAAATATTAGCCTTGTTGAGTGCAAGTATTTTTTCCTTATGACCTCCATCCACCACATTTTTTGACCAGAAATTAGGTGCCAACGAATTTTAATTCCCATGGCTTTGTTCAGTAAAACAAGGTAATTTATTGTTAGTCCACCCTTAGCCATTGAAGACATGACTATATTCTAGTTAATTAAATGAATGTTCTTCCCTATGATTTTACCTCCTTACCAAAGGAATTTTCTAATCATGGCACTGACATATTGCATAAATTTCATTGGAGTTAACATGGTCAAGCTTTGTTAAATGGGATATGGAAAGATGACTAGTTTTATTAGAACAACCTTGTTGGATGGGTTAAGCCATAATGCTCCCCAATATTTCAACTTCTTTTTCAATTTGTCATATAATTTAGTCCAATATATGCCTTTGACACTACCAGAAAGAATGGAGATACTTAGTTGGGTGAAGGAATGGCAATTTCCTTCATAAAAAAATTCAAATGTACTAGAAACAGTTCGAATGCATCTAGTTGAGATGTTCCAACCATAAAGTTAACTTTTCTCTTATTTATGCATCCCCCTAAAGTGTTGATAAATATATTATGAACATATTTGAACCTGACTACTATTATTGTAGAGGCTCTTCGCCTTAACAGAGTGTCATCTGCAAATTGCGAATGTTTAATCTCTTTGACTCCTTGAACAATTAATATTATAGGGACATTTTCATTTTTTCTTTCTTGTTCCAACTTCCTCCTCAAATTGCCAACCATCAAAATGTGAAGATGCTAGGATAGACAGAAGCCTTATTGATGGCATCTTTTGATCTAGAAAAATGCAGCAGGCCTATCATCGACTAATGGCACAATCTGAGGCCCACCTATACAATCTTTAAGCAAGCCAACAAAGAGCTTAGAGAAACCAAACTTGCTAAAAACATCGAAAAGGAAGGAGTGTCTCACCTGATCAAAAGTGTTAAATTTGAGAACCATATATCTACAGGACAATACGAGAGCCATTGGAAAGGAATTATGTAGTGGAATAATTGAGATCAATATACATTGGGCAAAGAATTCATGACACAAATTTTAGATCAATCGAACAAGAATTGCTCAAATAATCAAAACATTAATCTTCATTCATTAATAAATAATACAATGATTATACAATAAATAGAATTCGAATGCTAAAGATAGGATTCGAATCTATCAGTTCTATCTGACTGATTAGCTAGCTCAGTGTGCAAAAATAATAGGAATCTCACTATTTTAACTCAATATGTCTAAATCAATCTATAATCAGTTAAATGATGAGTTAGGTGGACAAAAGGCGTCACATTCCATGCATGCATGCAAAACTGGCGCTAGTCTAACTGATAGTGATCTAACTGAATGTAATTGGAGGATAAATAAACACATCTGCTTACCTACCACAACCAATTAAAGGAGGCTGTTGGTGGCACTCAGAGTGGGATCCTATAATGTAGGGATCGGTCCCAGGGGCACATAAAGTCATGCATGCACATGCAGTAAGTGGTAGATAACCTCTAGGTGTGTCCCCTATACTCTAGTACAGTGATAATAACTTACTAAGTTAGGAAATATGACCAAATAGACTATATTGGACAAAGGAGGATTAATTATTCCTAACAAAAAGTGTTTTCCATGTCCATCTCAATGATGACACTTTTTTTTGCGGGACTTTCTAGAATTATCCGCCTCTTGAACAAGAAGCCTTATTGTTAAGGATTTATTTATTTTGTAGAAACCCCTTTGATTTTTCAGATATAATACTTGGAAGGATGCTTCTTAGACTATAGGCTATGATGTTGGTTATTATTTTGTAAGGGGCAATGCAGAGGTAGATAGGCCTAAACTTGGAATAATTGATAGGGGTTCCTTTCCTGCTAGGAAGGTGGATTTGGTGCCTCATGCCAATTTTAGTCTGGTTTCCACTGAGTGGATTATCCAACATAAATATTTTTATTATTATTTCTCAGTAGTCTTTGTAAAAAGAGATAATGAAGCCATCTAGACTTAGCACTTTTTTTGGTTCCAACTCCTAGATAATTGCTAGAATCTCAGTCTCTTCTATGTCTTTGTCTAGTGTTTCATTATCATTACTGGTAACAAGGGTGGGTACCACTTGAAGAAATACTTTTGTGCATGTCAGGTGTTATTCCTCATCCTTTGAGAGCATGCCTTTATAAAATTTGAAAGCTTCATTCTTGATTTCTTGAAATCCTCTGACCAAATATCTTGTTTATGTTTGTATTTCTTTGACATTGTTCCTTAGTGTCTTGGATTTTTCATGTTTATGAAGGAAATATGTATTTTTTGTCTCCTTCTTTCAATCATAAAATTCTTGATTTGAGTCACCATAAAATTATTATAGTTTCATGTATATTTCTTGTTATTCTTCTTCTTTGTAATGTTGTTGGGTAACCTCTTCATTTTCCATTTTAGTTTGGAGTTTCTCCAGTAGTTTTTGTAGGTCCTTCCGTTATGAAATTGGTTCCTTGTAATCTTTCTTACCACATATTTTTAATGCATGCTTAGTCACCCTTAAATTTATTCCTAGACAAAACTTGGGTAGCCATATATTTTCATGCTCCATACTTTTCTGATTATATCTTTAACATCCTTGCACTGTAGCCACAAAGGATTGAAGCGGAAGGGAAGTGGACCATAGTCTTCCTTTTCTTTTATAAAAGGCATATGTATAAATGATTTGAAGTAGCAAAAGGAATGATTTGAGAAAATATTTCCATGTCTTCCTTAGGATAATAACCATGAATGGGGAAGCGATCAACCAGAGCTTCTATATATCCTACTCTGATCCTCTTATTTGACAAGGTATACCTCCCTTTTTGGTTTGATATCATAGAGAACCCATTCACTTAGTAATTCTTCAACCATCACACATGTTGCATCACCTACAAGTTTTCCTCCTTGGTTTTCATTTTGTGACATTACTAGGTTTAAATCTCCTACTAAAATACACCGCTCTAAATATATACTAGTTTTCAGATAAGATTGTGCACCAACATTTCCCTTTTTCTCTATAATAAGTAGGAGCATAAATATTGATAATTTTAGAGTGCTTACATGTGCTTTTTCATTCCAAATTTGTACAAAACCAATCATGGGTTTTGATATGCTGCCACATTTTTAGAGCTTGCCTTTCCCATAGGGTGCATAGATATCATGGGGATCCTCTTGATCCAAGTGCTTCACATTAATTGCCATTTAAAAAAAATCTTTTTGCTTGTTTTTCATTTGTGCTTCCTATAACTCCGTCCCTTGGAGCAGAACAATGCTAGATTGCTCCAATTTTAGAAGATCTCTTACTTGTTCTATCTTGCTCTTGCTACCTAATCCTGTACAATTATAGGAGATGAGTTAATTATTTCACTGTTTGTTTGGTGCTTCCCCTCACCTCGTGTTCATGTGTTCCATTGGAATTTTAGTAAGCATGTGCTTTTTATTTCCTATTATTAGATTTCTTATTGTGTTTTGTAGGCCCATTTTTTTTTCTTTGTTTGTTTCTTCCTCTCTTTTTTTCATGTTTTTTTTTCTAGCTTTCCTTGGTAGTCTCTCCTCTTTTGATTCTTCTTCTTCCATAAGATGAGCTTTATGTCTAGTGAGAACCCTTATAGACAAGGATTTTTCTAGGTGATCCATTGAGGGGAATGATTTATAAGGTTGAGAGGAGGGAAAGGCCGAGGGTTCCAAGATCAAATATTTGGGGTATTCCAAGGGCGCATGAGGGGGGTAGGGGTAAATTGAAAAGGAGTAGGGAAAAAAGGATTGGTAGTTTCACAATACGAAGATTCAAGCTCAGAAAGGATCACAAACTCAGATTCATATGGTTTTCTTCAAGTGGGAGATGAAACAATGACAGGAGGTTCAACCAAGTTCAAGATTGAGAAGTTTGATGGAAATAATTTATCCTTATGGAAGATGAAGGTGGAGGATTTTTTAGTTAAGAATGACCAATCCCTACCCTTGAACGAGGTTGTGGAAAATCCAAGTGGCATGATAGATGAGGACTAGATAGAGCTGGATAGAAAGGTGGTTTCAATAATTTTCCTTTACTTAGTAGAGTCTGTCTTATTGAATGTTGCTAAAGAAAAGACCACATAATCCCCTTGGAAGAAACTTATGAAGTTGTATGGGACTAAATCAACAAGAAATAAGGTTTTATCATGTCCCCATTTTTTTATTCCCTTGTTCTGCGATGAGAGATGACTTTTGGGGCTTGTGTCAACCGGGTCAGAGGAGTGAGATTATGTTACCAGTGAGTTCATAGGGTTTGGAGGATTTTTATGGGGAATAACCTAGTCTATTTACCATTATTCATCATTAGGATCAATTTCGTACAATTCGTTCTTGGTTTCGTGCATTCCGGTGATTCCCATAAATTGGGAGGATTATTGGGCATAATTTAATTAAATTCACTAAGGGTGTCATCTTGATCATATTATTCGAGGGATCACCTTGGTGTAATAGCTCATTGGAACCGGGATGAAGAATTTTAAATGTTGGGAGGATGAAAAGTGACTTGAAGTGTCTGAAGATGTTTTAAATTGAAATAAATAACTTCTTTAGTAAAAAAGGATTAGTAAATTAATAAAGTGACAATGATTTTATAAAGTCACTTTAATTAATTAATTGAGCAGGAAAAAGGTAAAAGTGGCCCAAAATGGTAAAATGAGCTTAAAAGGGAAAATTGACCCCTCATTCATTTATGATATTTTCACTTTTCGAAAAATTTAGAGCTCTTGTAGCTTGTGACTCTTGGGACAAAAAACCTAAGAGAAAAATAGTTTTAGTGGTGAGATAAATCCACCCTAGCTATTATAGAGGAGGAATCACTTATATTTCTCATGAGTGTTCATTATTGAGGAAGGAGATAGATTCACCTTGTTGGTTTGAGGAGATTTAGAGAATATCTTGGAAGATTTGGGCATATGAAGGAGGGCACACTTACATAGAGAGGGTTATAGCTTGTACATAAGGTAAAGGGGTTGAGTTATGATTGTGGACATCTCTAGTAGGTCAATTGAGAAGGATATTATTGAGGAAGGAGATAGATTCACCTTGTTGGTTTGAGGATATTTAGAGAATATCTTGGAAGATTTGGGCATATGAAGGAGGGCACACTTACATAGAGAGGGTTACATCTTGTACATAAGGTAAAGGGGTTGAGTTGTGATTGTGGACATCTCTAGTAGGTCAATTGAGAAGGATAGAGGATTGAATACCACCCAAATGTAGTAATCTATTTTCCTTGTTGATGGGCTCTTCTTTTGTGACCTGGCTACATATTGGGATCATTTATATCACTTCTAGGAATTGAAAATAAACATTGTTCCAGCCATACAAGTTCTGCTATTCCTTGCTTTCTTTTATCAATTGAAGCATCATTCCCAAGTTTCTATAAGGAAGATTACTAAAACAAATAAGGAGAAAAGTCATTGATTGTCATTTCAAGGTCTGAAAATTGGGTATAAGTTTGCATTTAATATTTGTGTACTATTGTCCCAGCTGTAACAAGTTCTGCAATAGCTTGTATGGGTTTTGGGTGGATTGCTTTCAGTATTTAAGTGTTCCTTTTACAACCATTCAAACATTAGAGAAGCCTTGATTTAATTATGATGTCATTTAATGAGATATTGTTGTTATTTGATCATGCTATATTATTATTTCCCTGAATTCTAATACACATGAAATCATGTATGGTCTACAAAATTTTTATGGGTTTATTATGAAACCATTGGCATGCAGTTAAGAGGGGTAGTACAAGTGTTTGAAAAAAATGAAGAACAAAAGAAGCTAACATACCTGACGAGTTTTTCAATTACTTATTTATTAACTTAGATGGTAATGAAAACTTGTACAGTAATCATCAACCCAGGGTCTTACAACTTTTGATGCACCAGTTAATGTTTATGACATATAATGGAGTTATTATCCTTCCTAGAATCAAAAAATATCATATGGGTGGATTGCAATAGGATTGGTAATAGAATTAGGCAAGGGCACTATCACTCACAACCTTAACAGAATTGACATCTATTGAACCTGCTAATTGGTAAGTCTTTTTCAAAGGAATGAACAACTAATTGATCTTGCAATCTAAGAGAAGAATTAGACTAAACTACTTTTGCAATAAGCAAATAAAAGGCATATATATACCAAACCTTATTCGGTAAATATGAAAAGGAATGAATTACAAGAAATAACCAAATCTCCTATGCCAATCCAATTGCCAACAGATCTTTTGGTTCCCAATCATGAATTTATCCATAACAAATTTCAAACCACACCATTAATAGGTTCAATATATGCAGGGAATCTAACAATTCGATTCACACACATGAAAATACATAGTAAATCCAATTTAACAACTGCACACCACTCCACTATTGCAGAAAGGAAATATCCTAAATTACCACAACACTTGTTGCAAAAGGGGGCCCGACCTCTAGAGACTGGGATGGAAAGCCACTCAATCACACATACTTCTTAACACATCCACGAACCAACAATAACGGTTTTATAAAATAATAATTCGATACACAAAGGTTCAACAGTCTTATGCAGAATTGTATGGCTAACCCCTTCTTCATAGATGTCCAAGTTTTATATAATTACATAACTTCATTTCAGTAATGAATCCCGATTTCATAGTTTAATAGTTACAACATAATGCTAATCTAGGAAAACAACTAGTTTGAATATCATAAGTATTGAAATATACACTACTGGCATAACATTTAGAGAGAATCACAGATAGTTGGAAACACAAATATATATGCTAGCATAATTTTGCACCTGATCCATTATAAGGTGCATAATTGTTTCACTGGTTCCACAACTTGATAGATATTTCACGATTGTGCCATCATTTCTTTGTCCTTATCCTTACACGAAGATTTTAAAAAATATACTTGAAATTATCATTTTGTTGGTACATGTAGAGAAGCACAGGTTGCACAACCATCATAGATATTGAAACAAACATAGCTGAAAACACCAAGTCATTTAAAAGAGTAATCAAGGCATCACAGCCATACTCTAACCCATTAAGAATATAAAGAATGTGCAAGGAATATGATCATTCATACCATTAAGGGAAATTTCCATTAATCTTCTAGGAAGAGTGACTACAGGTATCAAAAGGTATATAAAGGCAGAAAAAAGGAAACTAAAAAGGTATCATATTAGTCACTCATCATCTCCCCCCAACTTAAAGATTTTGCATGTCCTCATGCAAACAAAGTCAAGATCCAGTGTGATAAGGGCTTGAGTAGACATTCCTGTATTCGTCACTCCACTTGTAGGAGGATTGCCCTTCTTCATTTGTTGCATAAAAACCTCTTTGTTTAGTTACAATTTTCCAAAACTCTTTGTCTCTCTGAGCAGGATCCACAAAATAGGGAAATGAAATTTGAGCCCAATCCACTTGATTCGATGTATTTGCAGACATCTTACATAAATATGTACTATGTCGAGGGATTTTTAAACAGTGGGTAAGTCAAAGGCTCTTTTTCCTTCAAGTCAGGGGCTAGGGTTTCTAACCTTCGTCTTAAGTAGAGCAGTGCTTCCAATATATGAAGGGGAATCCAATTCTTACATTCGTAAATGACTGCATCATGTGCTTCTTCAAACAACCTCACGAAGGCTTGATCTTGCATAGATTTTCCTTTTTCTAAAAGCAGTTTCCCTAGTGTAGGGGATCCTCTCACCCAGAGAGTATATTCTCCTTCCACATGTTCGACATGACCAATAAAAACATTCCATTTGAGGTTATTCCTCATGAAAGACATGAAGGTCCTCAACTAGACGTCTCCCACCAGGGGATTTGGATCCCAGTCCCTGTAGTCACCCATGACTAGGTTGTGTAGATATAGCTCACATAAGAAGTCTCTCTCTTCTTCATTTCCCCTGGAAAAGGCATGAATAAACTGATCTTGTGTTTCAATATGGTCATCGTATCCATATTCTATAGTAGTAATCCTCAACAAAATTGATTTCTCTTTTAGACACACATAGTATAAATGTGAAGGAGGCCTCAAATTTCTCATGGAATGTGCAAGGTAAATCAAGTAATGCTTTTAAAACCTGAGTTTTTCAATATATGACCCCAACTTTCTCATGGATAGAGTATGTTCATGCTCTTGCATTTGTTTTGTGCCTGCTTCCACTACATCCTTTTCCTTTTGGTCCATGGCGTATAGGAGTTTCTCCTGTAGTTCTCTCATTATCTCTTGTAACTAAATCATGGTTTCTTCCAATTTCTCAATTGTTTCATCATCCATGACTCCTGCGTCTTATTCTAGAGGCCACTTCTATGATTCCAGGTGTCTCCTTGCCCCACTGGTCCCAGCCTCTTCCTTCATGGCTATTTCCTTTAGTGACTGTAACTCTTGTTTTAATGCCAACACTTCTTGGTTTTGTTTCTGATAGGCAAACTGTAATTTTCTATGAGTTGTCCTTAATTGGTTGTAATCCCTTCTATAGCTCCTAAGTAACACATGGCGGGAATTATTCAATATAAAACCCCATTTCTTGGGTACCGAGGGTTGTACAACCTTTATATCCTCGACCTCCATCTTCGGTAGTTCATTCGTGTCCTGTTTGTTTGGAAAAAATGAACCCCTGCCATTATTAGGAACCCTTGTCTTCACTCTCTTCCTACTTCCAACATCACATATTTCTATGATGTCCTGTGATTTTTGTCCCATTCTTCTCCCCCCCAACCTTAAATTATTCAATAGCGATAGTGTTCAACCTGGTTCTATGGCGTTCAACTGAGGTGGTTGGGGTGCTGCTCTATAAACCCTTATTTTTATTTTTTCTGCACCGGAGTCCTTACAAGAGTTGTGATTTGCACTGGCCTTTCCTTCTTCTTAGGTGTTGGTGTTCTTGTAGAGATTATAACTCTCCCTAGCTTCCCTTTCCTCTTGGGTGTTGAGAATTGTTGTGGATCGATGGAAGAGGGGAGTTTAGAAAATCTAAGCCAATTTTGGTTCTCATTTTGCAAGGAATCCTCTACCAAACAACTTGATGAGCCCATGGTGTGAAAGGATAGTTTGAGGTTTATTTCTTTCTTTTACCAGCCCACTGATCGGCCTTAGGGATTTCCATAAAAAGTAGGGAAAAGTAATGATCTTTTGGTGTCTTATATGATTTAAGAGAATGAAATGATACCCATATATCAAACTAAATTACCCTTCACATGTAATGGAATTAATAATGTAAAAGTCTATCTCATCCCATGGTGATGGTAGTGAGAACCTTTGTCTACCTTTGTTTGTTCCTCATACTTCCTCTTCTGGTTCCAGAAATTCATCCATGACTGGCCCCATCTACGTTCTCCTCCTGAACCACCTTTATCCTTCTTGTGGAAGACCAGAGACTCGCAATTGCTACCTCATCCGCTTGAATCTTTAAACCCTTGAATCCTGCTATTTTCTAAGTGTATATCTTTGTGAATTCCACCGCGATGCCTTCATCACCTTTATTCATTTTGTCAAAATAATCCAGCCATCCTACCTTACGAAAAATAACTCTTGCTTTCTAGTTCTTGTAGAGGTTGTATGTGTTATCTGATTCACTGCGGCCTAAAAACCCCATCTTGTCTTGAATTACTGCTGAGACCCCATTTGATTGTTGTATTCATGCGGTTCGATCAGAACTAGAGGAGCATGGATATAGTTCCTCAGACCATAGAGGAGGTAAATTGTCATATTTTCGGCAGGTTTACTGCATCCATGATCATTGGGGGTGGTGGTTTATTTTCTGCATACAATGTTAAGTTTTCATATGCTATACTAGATTCAATAGTATTCAATTCAAAATCACAACAGCATATCAAGAATCACTGATAGAAAAACAATCACAAGATAGACACAACACTTATCCCGGGAAACCCTCAAGGGGAAGAAAACCTAGTNTCTCTCTCTCTCTCTCTCTCTCTCTCCTATGCGCTACACAAGTGAGTGAGTCTGTGTTCAAATAAGAACCACAGCTCCTTTATTTATACACAATGAGTTAACTGACTTTTGCACTTGAAAAGTCAGCCCCAATAAACTGTCTAGGCTGACTTCACCTAGGAAGACTCAAAACAGTATATTATATTATTTGTTAGGGTACTAAAGACCTGACAGAAGAGGAGGCTTTACCTCATGACTCTATGATGACCAAATACAACAGTAACACCCCTTCGGAGGAATAATAACATCTCCCTTGAGTTACATCATTAAAATATATTTAATATCATTTGAAGTTACATTATTTCAACACTCCCCTTTAACGAGAAGGTTATTCTATTGACAACATCATCACAGACTATAGGAGAATAGAGAGATAATTACAATAGTACATTGAGGAGATACATCTATACGTCACAGAAAGTTTTTCACAATCAGTAACTGGAACAGTTACTCTTCATCTTATGCATCACATGATCACTTGATCCTCTTTGCAGCTATGATTCGATCTTTTGATCCTTCGTAGTAGCACTTTGATCTTCTCAATCCTTTGCATCAACACTTTGATCTTGTTGATCCTTTGTAGCAACTCTTTGATCTTCTCGATCCTTTGTAGCAGCACTTCGATCTTCTCGATCCTTTGCAGTAGCACATCAATCCTTTGTAGCAGCACTCTGATCTTCTTCTTCCTTGTAGCAGCACTTCGATCCTTTCAATCCTTTGTAGCAATAATTCGATCTTCTTGACCCTTCGATAATGTAATTCGATCTACTTGATCCTTTTCCACCATGCTACTTGCAATACACATGATCCATTTGCGGGATGATCAATCCTGATAACTTTAGGACATAAGTCCAAGGATGATGTAATCCTCCGTCAGCATGATCCATGAAATCGATCAGTTGAATTGTCTACAAATGAATGTATATATCGACCGCACCCAGTGCCGACCCTATCATCCATGAGGACTCATCATAGACCATCCATACCAGACAGGTTAGGACCACTCCCAAGTGAGTGTTATACTATGGTATCTACACTTGTGTGTAGGCATACCCTTCCAAGCAAGAGTATTGTCTGCAGAGCAGATGTCAACCGCATACATAATGTCGCCCCATTGTAGAACATCCATACCACATAGGTTAGGACCACTCCCAAGTGAGTGTTATACTATGATGTTCATGAGGACTCATCATAGAGAATCCATACCACTGAGGTTAGGACCACTCCCAAGAGAGTGGTATTCTATGGCATCTACATATGAATGTAGGCATACCCTCCATACAAGAGCATAGTCTGCAAGGCAGATCTCGACTGCATACACAATGTCAGTCCTTTATTAATGTCATCCATCATCGATGTCAGTCTCATCATTACTCACCATTTCCTGGGAAGTTTCATATTATCAACATACTCCCTGCTTTTTCGAGGAGGGTTCATGTCTTCGACCTGATCTTCCTTTTCGAAGAAGGTCCATTTCTTCATTAGTTGTAGTCCCATCACTTTTCCTCCTTTCAAACTACACCAAGCTTGTCATGGAAATATTCAAAGTTCATTCGAGATAGAGGCTTGGTCAGTATATTAGCAACTTGCTCATCGGTACCCACATACTGGAGCTTGATGGCTCCCTTTTGTACCATATCCATTATATAAAAATATCGAATTTCTATATGCTTTGATTTGTCATGGAATACCAGATTCTCTGTCATCTTTATACAAATCTAGTTGTCACAGAAAATTACTATGGTGTCCACCTCCATGTCAAATATTCCTAACATTAGCTTCCGATGCCATATTGCTTCACAACAAGAGGAGAAAGCTGCAATATACTCCACTTTAGTCGTGCTGAGAGAAACACTGGACTGTTTCTTACTAAACCATGAGATCATGGCAGATCCCAGACAATAACATCCCCGAGGTGCTCTTTCTATCTGTGACACTTCCTGCCCAATCTGAATCCGTATACCGATACAAATAGTAGTCATGATCTCTCGCATAGTACAATCCTAAATCAATCGTACCTTTGAGGTACCTCATCACATTCTTTGTAGCTATCAAGTGAACCCATCTTAGTTTAAATAGATACTAACTCAAGGTGTTCACAACAAAGCATATATCTAGCCTTGTGTTCTTCAGATACATTAATGACCCAATAATCTGTCGATAGTAAGTCATGTCCACTAGCTCGAATGTCTCATTAGAAAATAGCTTTAAGTTGGTTTCCATGGGTGTGGCCATGGTCTTACAATCCAACATATCAAATATTTTCAAGGTTTATACTGCAAACTTTCTTTGATTCATAAAGATTCCTTTTGGGCTATGCCACACTTCCATCCCTAGGAAATAATGCATCAATCCAAGATCTTTCATCTTGAATTCTTTAGCTAGCTTCTTCTTGCAATCCTTAATTTGTTTCTCATTTCCAGTCAGAAATAGATCATCCACATACAACAATAGTATGATTGGTTCATCATCCATAATCTTCATATAAACATTAGGATAAGCTTTACTCTTGGTAAAGCCCATGCTTGTCAAGAAGCTATCTATTCTGCCATACGAAGCTCTAGGAGCTTGCTTTAATGCATACAAAGACTTTTTCAAATTGCATACATGAGTTTCTCTGTCTCCAACTTCAAATCCTTGTGGCTGTTTGATGTAAACCTATTCCTAAATCACACTATTAAGGAAGGATGTCTTTACATCCATTCGGTGTAAGTTCCATTTCATCATGGAAGCAAGTTCCATGATAGTTCCGATGGAAGTGTACCTTGCTGCTGGAGCAAATGTCTCTTCATAATTGATCCCCTCTTTCTGGAAGAATCCTCTAGCCACAAATCTTGCTTTCTACTTTCAATACTTCCATCCGCATCATGTTTTATCTTGTAGATCCATTTCGAAGAAACCACTCTTGTTTTCTGGTTTGGGAACAATATCCCAAACATCATTCTTCATGATCGACTGGTATTCTTTTGTCATTGCTTCAACCCGTTCTTTCTTTTGTGTAGCTTCCTCATAGATGGTAGGTTCTTTATCTACAAGGTCACACATAAGCCTGCTACATAACTGGAATATGGCTTTGATCTTTTGGTGGTTCTTATGGAGCCTTCTGGTGCTCCATATCTTTCTGCTTCTTGTATGATTTCTCTTAACCAAGCAGGTTTTCTCTTTCAAAAGATATCCATAGTAGGGGGCTCCTGAGGCTCTAGCATGTCATGATCTTTTGATGCTACTATTTCAGAAGTTGGTTCATCTTCTGTACTTCTGGGATGTACATCCTTTTCATGTATTTCTTCAAGCTGACACCTTCTAGATTTCTTCATGGCTTCCTCTTCATCGAATGTTACATCCCTACTAATCTTGATATGGTGGAATACTGAAATTTATATCCTGAAGGATTTGGAGACTTCACATGATCCTACAAATATTCCCTTCTTTCCAGAAGGAACCAATTTGGTTCTCTTCTCTTTCAGAATATGTACATATACTGGGAAACCAAATATCTTGAGATGGCTTACTTCAAGTTTCTTTCTGGTATACATTTCTTCAGGAGTCCTGAATCCAAGAGCATTGTGAGATAATTTATTTTGCACATATACGACTGTTCTTGCAGCTTCAACCCATAGGTGCATGGGGAGGTCTTGTTACATTTTTAACATTTAAGATAGCATTATATTAGGATCTTTAACTGAGAGAATAACAAACACAACAATCAAACACAAGAGACAATGAACACAGTGTTTTTCCTCGGGGAAACCATAAATGGAGAAAACCCCACAACTTCCTCAGAGATAGAATCGACACCAAAAGTAAAACCCCAAAACAATAAGATGATCTCCCGACAACAGTAGCCTCTTTCTTTCTAGCCCCATCAACTTCTTCTCCCTCAGCTATGCGCTACAACTGAGTGTGTGATAAATAGAGAGGCTCACTCTCTATTTATACTAATTCCTGACTTGACAATAACTCACTAGGGCCGACTTCACTAGGTGAGTCTAACAACCCTAGGGCCTCGCAACTGCGGGGACTTTAACCCTTGATCAATAGGAGGGTTACCCACAATGACTTGACATGACTTGTTTACATTATAGAAACTCCCGATTGGAACATCGGGGCATGACATGACTCAATTACATTACAAACACTTCCTGGAATGAACATCAGGGTACAATACATAAGAAATACAAGTGAATACATTCCAAAGTTACAATTACATCAACAGGTCTTGGTCATGAATCATGGTCTTCACTACTTCCATGATAGTTCTATTCTTTCTTTTCGAAACACCATTTTGTTGGGGATTATAGGGAGTGGTTAGTTCCCTCTTGATTCCTACCTCCTTATAGAATGCTTCAAATTCCTTTGAAGTGTATTCTCCACCATTATATGATCTCAGTGCATTGATTCTCTTTTATGACTGGTTCTCTATAATGGCTTTGAATTCCTTGAATTTCCCGAACACTTCACTTTTATTCTTCAAAAAGTGTATCCAAGTTTTTCTTGAATAATCATCAATAAATGTGACATGGTATTCATATCCACTCAAGGATATGGAGGGCATAGGACCACATACATCAAAATGGATTAGTTATAACGTACCTTTAATCTTTGTGTCACTTTTAGGAAAGGGATTCTTGATGTTCTTTTCCTATGCACATCCCTTGCAGGTTCCCTCATGTTCGATCTTCAGATCTGGTAACCCTGTTACCACCTTGCTAATATAGGGAAATTCTTTGTAGTTGATGTGATCAAGTCTCCTATGCCACAATTCACTTGAGCTGGTAGTCTCATGGACAAGGGATATCTCTGGATGTCCTTTGAGCTTGTACAGTCCTCTTTATTCTTCTCTAATGACTAAAAAATCTTCAAGTGTATTTCCTTTGGACCACATGAGTACTTGTCCATCTATAAAATCAACTCTATATCCTTTCTTATCTAGAGCTGAGATGGATAGTATGTTCTTTTTTCAAACCTGGTACATACAATACTTCCTTCATCTTCATGGAGGTCCCAAAGTCAAGCTTCTAGCTTGATTCACCAATACCTTTGATAGGATATTGATAGTCATCTCCCAATGATACCTTCTTGGGAGAGTTCTTCTCTTCAATTTTTGACACAGTTATCTTCTTTCATGTCATGTGCTTGGAGGCAACTATTACAACAAAAAAATAGTAATAAATAGGTAACTATTATAAAGAGTAATTAATAATATTAAATATAATTTATGAAGAGAAGTGTCTCTTCAATATTTGATGGCCAAGCGATATTTAATGCGGCAACATCTATTGTATTTGATCATCCATTCAATTATTATACATTTATGCATTTAATTATTTGAAGATGGAACATCTTCCTCCCTAGACCTGGATACAAGCTGACTTAATCCAGATACGGATTATCCATTACACCGGATATGGTGTAACATTGGTATAAGAGCTATACGCCCCTTGGCCATTATTTACACTTTGTGTAAATTTAGTTTTTAGGGTTTCCCTAGAATATAGGACATTGTCCAAAAAAAAAGAAAAGAAAAAAAAGTAAAAGGAAAAAAGGAAAAAAAAAGGGTAAAGAAAAGAAAAAGAAAGTAAAAAAAGAAAATATAAAGTAAAACCAACACATGGTTTTGCTTTCCAACTTCAACCCAGGTGCACTCCCCTTCATTCCATGTATCTCTGCAAACAAAAACAATATTAATAAAATAATAATTATTATATTATATTTTAAAACTTATTAATCCACCTTTTAATAAAATATTTAAATATAATATTTTATATTTATTATTTTATTTCAACACATTAAATAATTGTAATAATAATTATTAATTCATCAATTATTTCAAAGACATTAGTTGTCTTTTATTCCTCTATAAGTCAAAATAAACGTCCAAAATATTCAATCTCAACTTACAAGGACCCAAGCCATGACAAAATTAAAAGGCAAACTTGAGGAATTGGAGACGGACATCAAGGCCCTCGTCGCCAACCAAGAAAAATTCAGAGAAGAAACGAAAAATAACAAGGCATTTAAGAAAGAAATCAAAGAGGATGATGTTCAAGTACTGGGAAGAACACTTGATGACAAACTAGACATCATGCACGGGAAAAAAACACGTTAGATGACAAGATGAGTGTGATGACACAGAACATAAGCACCATGGCACAAAACTTGAGCAACATGACACAGAACCAGAATACAATAATGGAAATGTTACAAAAACTAAGGTCTAATACCAACCATATCAATAACTCAGATATGTTGGACCACTATGTCAAGAAAAATGAGAGTAACAAAATTGGTCTACACAATAAACAAGAAAAGGAAACTAAATATGCTAGGGGTGACCAAAATACCAATAATATATTCGATAAAGACGAGCTCGACCAAGATCATAATGGGAGTCAAGCCAGTATCGTTGACAATAAGGATGATCCATACAATGAAAATAGATGGATCCTATAGTATGCAAAGGAATCCAAGTCATATAGATCAAATATCGTAGATTCATCTTCTACCTTAATTGTTCTACCACCCTCGAGAAACCTAAATGTAACACTACCTGGTGACTTTGAGTGTGAGAAGCCTCAAGAGACGCCACTTCTCGAGATAACTCATAAGGATAATAAAAGGGAAACATTACGTGATGACATCCTAAGTATCGTGGGACAAGCAAGTTCTAAAACAAAGTTTGATATGGTCAATCACATAAAAATTCCCCGTATTCATGTACATAGAAAACAAGACAACAATAATAAACAAAATAGAGTACAAATTCAAGTTACAAATGAAGGGAAATTGACAAACTATTGCATAAAGACCAAGCAAATACCTAATACAAGTTCTAAAACAAAAGGCATAAAGGAAGTAATGACATTGTTTCAACACAAAACAAGAATGAAAAGATGACGACAATAATCTAAGCTTTGAGGACACAACTTTCCTAAGGGGAAGGCAAAGTTACAACAATAAAATAGTAATAAATAGGTAACTATTATTAAGAGTAATTAATAATATTAAATATAATTTATGAAGAGAAGTGTCTCTTCAATATTTGCTGGCCAAGCCATATTTAAGGTGACCATATCCATTGTATTTTATCATCAATTCAATTATTATACATTTAATTAGTTGAAGATGGAACATCTTCCTCCCTAGACCTGGATACAGGTTGAATTAATCTGGATATGTATTATCCATTACACTGGATACAAATTAGTTCCAACGTACCTTTAGTCTTTGTGTCACTTTTAGGAAAGGGATTCTTGATGTTCTTTCCCTGTGCACATCCCTTACAGGTTCCCTCATGTTCGATATTCAGATATGGTAACCCTGTTACCACCTTGCTCACATAGGGCAATGCTTTGTAGTTTATGTGACCAAGTCTCCTATGCCACAATTCACTTGAGCTGGTAGTCTCATGGACAAGGGATGTCTCTGGATGTCCTTTGAGCTTGTACAGTCCTCCCCCTTCTTCTCCAATGACCACAACATCTTCAAGTGTATTTCCTTTGGACCACATGAGTACTTGTCCATCTATAAAAGCAACTCTATATCCTTTCTTATCTAGAGATGAGATGGAGAGTAGGTTCTTTTTCAAACCTGGTACATACAATACTTCCTTAATCTTCATGGAGGTCCCAGAGTCAAGCTTGTAGCTTGATTCACCAATACCTTTGACAGGATATTGATAGTCATCTCCCAATGATACCTTTTGGGGAGAGTTCTTCTCTTCAAGTTTTGACAGAGTTGTCTTCTTTCATGTCATGTGCTTGGAGGCACTACTATCAATAATCCATGTATCTTCTCCAGGTGTTACAGACCCAGAGAGTGCAGAGAAGAGCACAAATTCTTATGCATCTTCACCTCTAGTTCTCTTTCGAGGTCTTTCTTCATCCTCATCTTCAACTAGATGAGCATGATGTATTTTGTTGTTGTTGTTCTTTGAAGATGGACATTCTCTAACAATATGTCCCATCTTATGATAGTTGTAGCATTGATACTTAGATTAATCCTTCTTCTTCTTCTTTTGGAATTTCTTCTTTGAAGGCTTATGATTAATCCTCTTGAAGTTTGATTGATTTCTTTCTTTAGTATGGGTAGCTAGAACCTAATCATATTCTCTTGGAAGAGCTTCTCTATTGGCTACTTTAGCTTCTTCTTGTATGCAATCTTCCCATACTGTGTCAAACATCATACTTTCTTTCTGGCACACCGAGTTTGGATGAATGAGTCCCAAGGTCTAGTGAGGCCATTGAGAGCACTCATAACCATTTCATCCTCATCAAGGGTATCTTCAATAGCACTTAGCTTCTCTTTGATCTGGGAGACCCTTGTGAAGTAATATTGAATAGATTCTCCTTTTCTCATCTTGGTGCCCTTCAATTAAGTTCTCAGATTCATCTTTTTGTTGATGTTCTTTCCTTTATACATTCTAGAAAGTGCATCTTATATTTTCTTAGGTGTCTTCTTAGATGACACTTGAGGGATCAAGTGATCCTTCATGGAATCAATAATGATCCTAATTGCCTTGATTAGGTATTGTTCATGCTTCTCCTTAGCTTCAGCTTCTTTAGGTTCTACAATCTCATTCTTGATGTACTTCTCAAGACCATTCTCTTTCAGAATGAGGCCAATCCTATACTTCCAAGCCAGGAATTTTTCTAAGCCTTCCAGTTTGTCCTCAAGCTTAGTACTTGGGGCCATCTTGTCTAGTAAGTCACCCAAAAATGAAATTTATCAAAATAGGAGATTGACCTTACCAGTAGACGGGCTTGGAGGAGTCGAGTTGGTTGATCCAACTAATTTCTGGAGATCCCTAACCTTCAGTGTTCAAATCCTACTTACGAGGTTGCATCACTGCAAAATTTCTGGTTATGTTTCATTGCCAAACTAATGTTTGTCTTTCCCAGATATCCAACCACCCAAAAAATTCGATCTAGGGCTCAATAGATGCGCTCTAGGAGGGCCCAACTTTTTATGCAAGTAGATCTTCAAAACTCCAACTTTTGCAGAAACCCTAATTTCTTCCGGAGAGGGAGGAGGGAGAATTTCACCTTGTGAAAGCTGCTTTAATCAGGTTAGCTCGGATACCATGTTAAGTTTTCATATGATAGACTAGATTCAATAGTGTTCAATTCAAAATCACAACAACATATCAAGAATCATGAAACACAATCACAAGATAGACACAACATTTATCCTGGGAAACCCTCAAGGGGAAGAAAACCCAACAAAAAAATTCCTCTGTATAAGATGTATAAAAGACAACCCAAAAATAGTTGTTCTCTTGCTTCTGTTCTATCTCTCTCTCTCTCTCTCTCCTATTCTCTACACAAGTGAGTGAGCTTATTTTCAAATAAGAACCACAAATCCTCTATTTATTCACAATGAGTTAACTGACTTTTGCACTAGACAAGTCGGCCCCAATAAACTGTCTGGGCCAACTTCACCTAGAAAGAATCAAAATAGTATATTATATTATTTATTAGGGTACTAAAGACCCAACACAAGAGGAGGATTTACCTCATGACTCTATGATGACCAAATACAATAGTAACACCCCGTCAAAGGAATAATAACATCTCCCTTGTGTTACATCAGTAAAATACATTTAGAATATCCTTTGAAGTTACAATATTTCAACATACAAAATATTCTTACTAATTGGGAAAGTTCGACTCACTTAGGTAGGACCTCTATTGTTCCATCATAGTTCTACTTTTGACAATTATCCTCTTCCCCTAATCAAGCTAAGCACGACCTCGTGTGCAATATCATGAAATGGAATGACCCCTCCTTTCACAATGTTAACTACTAATGAGAGAGTCGTTACATACCTTATTTACCTGTTGAATGGATGTGATGTTGCTGAGGTGGAATGCAATTGGTTCGAGTCATGATGGAGACTGGGAAGTGTCGATTCAGGTTGATCATAATATGGTTAATCTTCTAGATATCGCTAACCTTCTCGTCAAGTCGATCATCCTGCTACATGCTTCGCCAATTGTCCTTCTGGGTCTGTACTAAATATGACAGCTAGTACTTCCATGTTGGATCCACAAGAAGATATTTTGCGGATCCAACCAGTGTGATCTGTGAACTTCTCCAAAGCTAATCATGATCCTCAAAATTAATGGTGTAAGAAAAGTGGGCCCACAGGATGTTTGTATAGGATCCGCAGCTGCAAGCTAAAGAATTGCGGAACATGCATGGGAGGATTTGTAATTGATAACCGATACATTATAGACGAACTGATAGGGGATCCATAGCTGCAAGCTTAAGAATTGTGGAACATGGATGGGTGGATCTATAAATGATAACCAGTACATTGCAGATGGACTAATAGGGGATCCACAACTAGATATGAATGTACCTTATAAGAGGATCCATAGATGTAGATTATTGTATTGCAGAAGAGGATTTGCTGCTATGTTGATATATTCCCCTTTTTTATATCCAATGGAAAACTATGTTGCTACACCCCATGGCATATAAAGTTAGAAAACAAATGCTAAAACAACAAGCCCCAATATTTTATTTTTATTTATTTATTAATTTGTTATTATTATTATTTTTTGAAATGACTGTGCCTCTAAAAGGTTTTCACATTCAAGTTTTTTTTTGAAATGTTGTGCATCAATCATGGAAATATGAATTCGATAACATAGTATCAAATTCATTGTTGCAAGTGGTGAGATTGCGGATGAACGTCTCACGAAATAGATCTTTCTTGTATAGCCTCAGACGGTGTCCATTGGCAATCGACACAGTCTGATCTTCATCAATTGTGTGCAATTTCACTGTTCCATTATAATAAACTGTTTCGATTTCGTAAGGTCCCATCCATTGGGTACACAACTTCCCTTTGAAGTTCTTGAATTTGGAGTCGTAGAGTAGAGTCGAATCACTTGCTTTAAACTTCTTGTTTTTTATGAAGTTGTCATGCCATTTTTCCCTCTATTGTTATACAATAGTAGCTTGTTGTAGTGCATATTGACGAAGTTCTTCAAGCTCATTAAGTTGATTGAGGTGACCTTTATGAGCATCGGACAAGTTCATACCCGATCACAATTCTATTCTCAAAGTCTTGATCTCAATTTCAATTGGCAATGTCACTTGTTTCCCATAGACCAACTCGTATGGTGTTAATCCCATTGAGCTTCAACGAGCTGTTCTGTATGCCCACAAATCTTCTGGAATCCTTTCAGCACAATCTCATAGATGCATCTGTAGTGTTTTGTCAATATAGCCTGCAAAATTCTATTGGTCCCTTATACTTTTCCATTCGCCTATGGTTGGTAAGGTGAAGTGACTCGATGCTTGATCTTTTACTTTTCTATTATTAAAGAAATGAGTTTTGAAGTGAATTATGTTCCTCCATCTGTAATTATTTCCCGGGGGACCCCAAAGCGTACACAAATTTCCACAAAAAGAAAATCCGAGACTGCCTGTTTTGTGGCCCTTGGAAGTGCCATAACTTCCACCCATTTGGTAACATAATATTTACAAACTAGTATGTATGATTTTTGCCTAGATGGTGGGTTAATGGGTCCCACAAAATCTAGTGCCCACTTTTCAAACGGATTCACCATCAACTGAACCTGTAGGGGCATTTCATCTCTCTGAAGGGGACCACCCATTCTCTGACAGCCATCACAGCTCGTGACATGCTCCCTAGCATCCTTAAAAACTGAAGGCCAATAATATCCAAGATGAAGTACTTTATCTGCAGTCTGCTTGTTTGCAAAATATGCACCACATGGACCATCATTACAATCCTGGAGGATATTGAATATATCATATTCTCTCACACATCGACGGATAATCAAATATGTCCCAATGTAGAAAAGGTACCCTTCTATCCAGGAGAATCTTCTTCTATGTTGTACAATTCTCTGTATTTCTTTAGCTGGAAGATGCATTGGAAGTTTATCAGTAGGCAGGTAATTTTCAATGTCTACAAACCATGGTGCATGTGTAGACATGGAAAATAGATGTTCATCTGGAAAAATTTCCTCCACAGGTGGTGAATCTTAATTATTGTTCAAATTGGAAAGGAACTTAGCAACCACATTATCATTCCTGCTCTGTCCTCAATTGTGATATCAAACTCTTGTGGTAGCAGCAACCACCTTGTGACCCTGCCATTTGTAATGGGGTATTCATAATATTTTTGATTGTAGAGTGTTATGTGTGGATTATAGTTGAATATCCCATGATATAGTGACACAATTTGTTAATTGCATAAATAACCGCCAAGAATTCATTTTCTGTGATGATGTAATTTAACTTTGCAGGGGTCAAATTTTTACTGATAAAGTAGATAGCATAGGGATTTTGTCCTTCTTGTTGGCATAAAACCCCACCAATGGTCATGTCAAATGCATATGTTGATTTTATAAATGGAAAGGACCAGTTAGGTCCCCTTAGCATGGGTGTTGTGGATAATTTCTGCTTAAGTGTTTCCTAAGCCAGTTGACAAGAGTCCGACTAGTGAAATTTTGTGCTTTTGGACATCAACAGAAAGAGAGGGAAATCAATTTTTGAAAAAAAAGGTACAAACGTTCTATAATAACCCACATAACCAATAAAAATACGTACCTCTTTCTGCGTGCGGGGTATAATTAAGATGAGAATCACTTGAATCTTCGCTAAATCGACCTTGATTCCTTTTGGTGAAATGAGATGTCCTAAAACAACTCCTTTTGTCAGCAACATTTCACACTTCTCACTGATAAGGAATAGATTCACTTCAATGCAACAGATAAGTACTTTTTTCTAGATTGTCTAAGGCTTCGTCGAATTCTCCCCCATGGGAAGTGAAATCATCCATATAGGCTTCCATGCTCTCATGAATCAGATCTGCAAACATGCTGAGGACTGCACGTTAAAAAGTAGCTGGAGCATTACATAATCCGAAAGGAAGGACCCAATATGCAAAGGTTCCCCATGGGCATGTAAATGCCATCTTCTCCTTATCTTTAGGACTGATGCTAATTTGATTATACTTGTTGAATCCATCCAAAAAATAAAAGTACTTCTTTCCCTCCAGTGTGTCTAACACCTGATCATTAAAAGGAAGTGTAAAATGATCTTTATGTGTTGACTTGTTAAGCTCCTTGTATTCGCCACAAACACACCATTTTCCATTCTTCTTAGGGACAATAACCAGGGGAGAGACCCATTTGTTGTCAGAGATAGGAAAAATGAAGTTTGCAGCCAACATATTTTGGAGTTCTTCTTTAACTACTTCTCTTAGTGCATGATTCATTCTACGTTGGGGCTGTCGAATAAGTCTGCAGTATTCTTTGGTATAAATATGATGGGTGCATACATATGTGTGTAGACCTCTAAGATCCTTGTAATCCCATGCAAATGCATCCTTATACTTCCTTAATACCTTTGCAAGCTTCTGATTTTGCAAATCTGTTAGTGTGGCATTGATTCTCAATGATTTGCTTGGCTCAATTTCAACCTCTTTAGTAGTGGCGTTAGAAGTATCAATACGAGGCCTCATGATTGTTGGGTGTGTTGAGGAACTAGCCAGTGCATTTCCATTTTGTACAGTGGAACCAAATATGGATTTTAGCTCATAATAATTTGTTGTAGGTATAGGATGGGGACTTACCAACAATTGATTGATCATATCATCTTCCATTTGCTCTTTTCCTGCCAGAAAATTTTCAATTGCCAGCAATTGTTGAGTGTTGTATTCCTCTTCATATTCTTCCTCATCTGGCCATGGTGGAAGATCCATTTATATATCAGGCTTGGAAGGTGGATATAATTTTAGTTCCTTAACAACATTCCCATAGGAAATGCGCATGTTCCCTGATCTACAACCAATATAAACTTCTGCAATAACCAACCAAGGGCATCCAATAATAAGAGGATATCCCTCCAAATTTCACTTAGTTTGCAAAACAATGAAGTCTGCAGGATATTCCCATGAGTATATTGACACAACAACATCTTCTATAATACCTTCAGGTTTGATAGTATAACGATCTGCAAGTTGAAAGACTATAGAGGTCTCCCTAAGATTGGTTAATCCCAGCCTTTGCACTGTCTGCTTTTTTTATCACATTAATTGCAGCTCCCAAATCTATTAGGGCATTTGGAAGAAAAAAATCCATTGATTTGGACTTTAACCACCGGACTACCGAGGTCTGAATACTTAGCAGTGAGAGTCTTTCTTGTCATTAGATCTGGCAATACACCAATCACATGGACAATTTGTGGATCTCTGCGTTTCCTGCCTAGTCTTTTAATGCAGAGTTATTTGACATCCCTAGAGTAAATTAGAATGTCTTTAATGGCTGGTAATAGTGGTATTTTAACACAAACATTCCTTAGCTCTCCTAGAAAATCAAACTCAGGATGAATCATTGGTTTAGCTAGTGCTAACCTCTCAGGATATGGGGGTTGTTGTTGTTGTTTATTTGCAGACCGTTGTTTAGCCGAGTGGGAGGGGTAGAATCCTCTGGGGTGGGGTCTTCGAGTTGATATATTGCATATTTTGATGTTTCCTCTTCTTGTATGATGATAGGGGGTGGATTCCTCTTGATGTTTCTTCCAGAATGGAGTTGAATGTCATTGCAATCTTCAAAAGTGATGGTGTAAGTTGGATAGTTCATTGGCTCTACATACAGAGCTTGTTGTGCAAACTTATTATTAGGATTTGGATAATGTTGTGCACAGAGTAGTGGTCTTGGATGTGGATTACCCAGTGGCGGTGTTATTTGAGGTGGTGCAACCATTTTCATATTAGGGAACTGAGGCCGCTCTAGAAGTTGCTGATTCATAAAAGCAGGATTCCTCTAATTTTGTTGCCATGGAAAAATTTTGGGGTATTGAGGAATCCATTATTTTGGGGGTGGAGGTGGACGAAGAGGACCCCATGAAGGTGATGGCTGAGCATTATTCCAATAAGAATTATATGTCTGCATTGATTCTGATGACATACCTGGAGGCTGTGGATCCCATGGATGTATTTGTGACACGAAGTAGACGGGTTCAAGTTATTGATTTTCTTCAGTATAGACAACTTCCAATCCAGGAAGTGATGGGAATTTATTTGTAGAATGATCATCACTGCAAACTTCACAAACTTCAGTCCGATTCAATGGGAAATCCTTCAGAGGGTGCTTCTTGATGCACTTAGAGCAGAAAATAGATAATACTAATTCAACTTCTTTTTGCTTCTTTTCCTAGAAGGTGTCTATCTGTGAAATTGAGGAGCTAAGGATGTCAGTTTTGAAACCCTCCAGCAGATTACCAATTTATTCCCATGTGATTCCATTCTTATTAGTCTTTCTGATTCTTGCAAGTATGTCTCTTGGCCCTTTTCTAGGTCAAGAGGTCCCTCTCAAGTATGTCTTACAAAATTCACAAATGTATGTGAACTAGATCTGAGGCACATCTCCAACCCCCATCAAATTCAAAATTTCTATACTACCATCCCCGAGTCCTCTCAACAACAATTATTTTTTGGTGTCCTCATCTAAAGAACTTGGTTTGGACCTTTGCAAGTTGTACTGAAACCTTTCCACATAATCCTCCATGATTTGATCCTCATTCTGACTCATCCTAAAGATAGCTTCCTTCCCGTCCTTCTCTTTACAATAGTACTGATATTTTCGCCGAAAATATTTCTTCATATCCAACCAAGAAGTAATGTTATCTCCACCTAGTCCTATAAACCATCGAACTACTGCTTCCTTTAGAGTAGCCGGAAACAACATCATATTTTGAGTGTTTGTAACATAGTCATAGACGGGACACAAAACATCGAATTCGAACAACAAAGTTTTCGGGTCTTCACTGGTCATTCCCTGAAAAGTTGAAAAAGAAGAATGAAGAATGTTCTTCATCAGAGTATTTGCACCAGTCCCCAAATCCTTAATAGGGAATTCTGCAATAGTCTCTTCTTTTACAGTGGTGCTTCCATTGTTCCCAACCATTTTCCATAAATATTGAATCCCATGCAAGGTTGTAGACTCTTTAGAAGCTGGAGAATCCGGGGCTCCCTTTTCCCCTCTGTCTTGAAGATCTAAATGGAATTTCCCTTCAATAGGATTCAGCCCTGGTGAAATGATCCCAATATACAGAGTGGGGTCAATGCTATTTACGAGATCAGGTGATCTCTTGCTCGGACCATGACCTCTTGCACCCTTTCCCCTTGTTACACTCTTTGCTCATTCGGTCTCTTGGGGGCTTTGGTAAGGATACAAATGTCTCCTTGTGTGATCTATGACTCTAAACATGAATTATGTCATAATGAAGTCTCACAAAATCAATTGAAACAGTCACACTGCAACCAACTTGACTAAACTACAATACCTTTGGAAACTCCCTGAAAATGACGCCAAAATGATGAGGTTTTCAATTACTTCTTGATTAATTCAGAAGGTAATGAAAACTTGTACATTGATCATCAACCTAGGGTCTTACAACTTTCGAGACACCAGTCATTGTTTATGACATATAATGGAGTTATTAGCCTTCCTAGAATCATAAAAAGATCAACTGGGTGGATTGCGATAGGATCGGTAACAGACTTAGGCAAGGGCACTATCACTCGCAACCTTAACATAATCGACATCTATTAAACCTACTAATTGATAAGTCTTTTTCAAAGGAATGAATAGCTAATTGATCTTGCAATCTAAGAGAAGAATTAGACTGAACTAATTTTGCAGTAAGGAAAGATAAGGCATATATAAACCAAATGTTATTTGGTAAATCTGAAAAGGAACGAACTGCAAGAAATAACCAAATATCCTATGCCAATCCAATTGTCAACAGATCTATTGGTTCCCAATCGTGAAGTTATCCACAACAACTTTCACACCACACCATCAATAGGATCAACATATGCAGGGAATCTAACAATTCAATTCACACACATGAAAATACACAATAAATCCTGTTTAACAACTACACACCACTCCACGATTGTATAAAGGAAAGATCCTAAATTACCACAAAACCTGTCTGCAAAAGGGGGCCCGACCTCCAGAGACAGGGCTGGAAAACCACTCAATCACACAAACTTCTTAAGACATCCACAAAACAACAATAATGATTTTATAAAATAATAATTCGATACAAATATGTTCAACAGTCTTATGCAGAATTGTATGGCTAACCCCTTCTTCATAAAATTCCAAGTTTTATATAATTAAAAAACTTCATTTTGGTAACGAATCTTGATTTCACAGTTTAATAGTAACAACAAAACGCTAATATGGGAAAACAACTAGTTTGAATATCATAAGTCTGGAAATATACACTAACTGACATAATGTTAGCAGAGAATCAAAGATAGTTGAAAACACAAATAGATATGCCATCAGACTTACACACCTGATCCAATATTAGTTGTGGAATCGTTTCACTAGTTCCGTAGCTTGATAGATATTTCACGATAATGCCATCATTTCCTTGTCCTTCTCCTTGTGCGAATATTATAGAAGATGTACTTGAAATTATCCTTCTATTGGTGCATGTCGAGAAGCATAGATTGTGCAACCACCATATATCCTGAAGCAAACATAGTTGAAGACACCAAATCCTTTAAAAGGGTAATCAAGGCATCATAACCATACTCTAACCCATTAAGCATATAACAAAAGTGCAAGGAATAGGATCATTCATACCATTAAGGTAAATTTCCATTAATCCTCTAGGAAGAGTGAGTACATGTATCAAAAGGTATATAAAGGTGGCAAAAAAGGATATAAAAAGGTTTCATATTAGTCACCCATCAATACCAGCAGTAAAAACTCAACTACACTTCATCTGATTAGAAATGAGGATATTATGGTGGTATCATAGCCTCATTGAAAAGTGTTTGATGAAATCCTACATCGAAATATATAGGCAATTTAACTTAGAAATTGACATAGGTCTAGTAAAGGACATTACATGTTTTCCTAAACAAACAATTTTTTCATATGAGGATGAAGTAGGGTTTAACTGTGACAGATCATCTAAACAAGATGAATACCCTAATCAAAAAACTGTTCTCAGTTGGTAAAAAGTGGAGGATGATGATAAAGCAATCATTTTACTCTATTCCCTCCCAATTACTTGGTATCATATGGTTGTGACCATCACCAACCCATCATTGAGAACACTAAAATTTGATGATGTTGTAGCTTTTTATTGGGAGAATAGTTGAGGCAAAAATTGTTAGAATAGTAGAGTGAGTCAAGCTAAACTAGTTAACCTATCTAAGCAACCAACAACATATCATAAAAGATAAGAACATGAAAAGAAAAGGACAAGAGAACACCGATATACGTGGATCACCCTAATAGGTTACATCCACGGGAAGGTAGTCTTCTATTATCTACAAAATGTTTCCTCCAATATTACAAGAGTGCAACACACAAATACCCCAAAGAATATAGATGATGTACAACAGTGTTACAATAGTACCACTACTACATCAAGAATACATGATTATGTAGAGAGTCACTTGACCCTATTATATACTAAGAGATGATGAGGAATTACTCTCATATATTGCATGTGAGATAATATAATCCTCCAAAATAACATCTCTTAATACAATACCATGGAAAGATACTCTACACAAGTAAATACAACACCATATAACTATGGGTTAAATGTATTACTTTTTTACATAAGATTGTAGACAACTTCCGACATAATACAAAGACATTATTACCTTCCAAGGAATATAATATATTCCAACACTCCCCCTTAATAATGGTTGGGAGAAGGGCCCACACTAACACTAAGGAAGGAAGGAGTCATTATTGCCCCCCCTTGATGAAAACTTCCAGAAGAACTAAAACTGAAAAAGAAGAACACTTCGGTTGATGGAATTTGACAATGAACAACCGCTTCTCACTGAATCATGAAAGTGCACATGAACTGGGTAGTACGATGAAAGACCCAACAATAAAATGCCGAGAACATGTGACATAATCCAATCACAAGATGCCCAGATCACCACAAGAATCATCACAACCATACATGATAGCTGAAGAACTCTGATATAACATCCACACCAGTGTACAGATACCTTCTGACGGCCGATACAACAAAACGTGTGGCTAAGAACACCACAACAGTGTACAAAAAAAACCCAGATGGCCAATACACATGCGGATAGCAGACATTCTTCCAATCAAGGTGCAATATAAATATCTGTAGAAGACCTGAAACATCGAAGAAACAAGACCCTAATGGTCTATACATCGAAAATGATATCATACAGATGAACATCACAACTTTAACAGTAGAAGATGGTTCTTCATTATTCATGGAATAAGGTGAAAGCCTAAACAAAGAACTTATCTGCACAAGAAATTTCAAGATTAAAGCATATAAAGATCATAAAACAAAATTGCTCATACATAAATGAAAATGCTTATATACCAAAGGTTAGCAAACATCATATAAATGAATGACAACATAGTATGATCAAATACAAGATTAACTTGCTCAGTAAGGAAAATGAAGTTACTTTTACACATTAAGTGTCAACCACAACATATAAATAGTGAGCCAAATATTTTTCACTTAAATTTATGAAAATTTAGTCATCAAGCAACTAATCTGAAGCATAGGTGCATTTCTTATTCGTATGAGGTTAATATGAAAGAGATGAATGCCCTGAAAATGTCAATGCTTCCATATATGAACATTAGAGACAAATAGGAGCAAGATAACCTATGCAATCATAAAAATAGAAATCTCATTGCAACAAGAACAAGATTCTAATCCTTAAAGTTAGAGCTATAGGGGAATATTCTTTAGGTGTGGAAGGATGTAGCATTCAAATTTTAGTAGGAAGTTGACCAGGTTTATCCCCGTATACAACATCAATTCCTAGCACACTTGGCAATTTCCTAGGATGGTAGTCTCCAATGAATTCTGATAATATGTTTTGGTGTCCATAAGGAGATCCTCTATAGAGGATTGGATGGCAGTATTGAGTTACGGATCTACTCCATGAGTTTGTGCAAACTAAGTAGGCTATTCTAAGAGAAGAATCAAGCGATTCATGAGAAGAGGTTGTGCTCATGAAAAGAAGGTGCTTAAAGAGTAGAAGTTAGATTAGCGTAGTTTGAGAGTTGCATGTAATGATTGAATTGAGGATGATTTAATGGATAATCAAAAGGTCTGTTGAGCCCTAGTTGTTCAATGTAATGGTCATTCATTAATAATGGGTGGGGCTTATTATGAGCTTATTATTGGGTTTAGGGTTTGTTGCATAAATTAAAGAGGTATTTTTAAGGTATTAAAAAAAAAATCACTGCCGTCGCTTAAGCGACGGCTCTATCTGTCGCTTATCCGACGCTTACCCATGATATCCGTTGCTTAAGCGATGGTTCTTTATGTCGCTTATTCGACGCTTACTCTTTATAGCCATCGTTTAAGCGACGGTTATTCCTGTTGCTTATCCGACTCTTAACCATTATCTCCGTCGCTTATCCGACGGACATTCTGTCGCTTTACTGATGGCCTGAAGATTATTTTCTCAAAAAAATTTAACTACCGTCGAAGATATTCTGTCGCTTAACCGACGCTTGACATTTAACCGATGGTTACTTAGGTGTCACTTAACCGACGGTTACATAGGTGTCGGATAACCGACGACAAGTTTTCGACGCTTAAAAAAAATCAAAGTGTTGTACATGCAACAGGAAAGTGTCGAAAATCCGACATGACGACCGTCGGATTTTTGGTCAAAATGTAGTAGTGAATCCATATAAATATTGAGTAAAAGATGATCGAAATAAACATGACATGAGATATAGATAAATCAAAATGTTTAATATGATTAACATATAGCAAATTATGATCAACTCATGATATCACTTATAAAAAATTATGAAATGACAAGTCACTAATGGTCTTAATCATGGGTTCATTTCTTGTTAACACTATGTAAATATGCAAAAGATGAAATGCCCTAGAAATGTCAATGCTTTCATATTGAAATATTAGAGACAAATAGCACAGGAATTAGATACAATCTCTGCAATACATGAAAAAGAAACTATATCCCAATTAAATAACTTATGGCAAGGCAAAAAATATGATATCACATAGATTAATTTTTTTTTTTACTTAAGAATTTAATTAGCAAGAGCATATAATGATCATAAAGATATTACTTATAAAAGAATGAATTTTTTTTTACACAAAGGTCAGCAATAACATATAAATAAAGTAAATAATGATCACTAGATAACATATATGAGATTGTTCTTATAACATTGTTTTTATAAACAAAACACAGAAAATAACAAATTAATTATAAAGTACATTTAAAAAATATTAAGATTAGATGGTTTATAGCTATCATCATAACAAAATACTAGAGATCCATGTCCTTAAAAAATGCCAATATTTTCATATAGAAATGTGAGACAAATATATAGCAAGAATGAGAAATAATATCTTAATAAACATGATTAGAAGCAAAGCTAAATGCAAAAAATGAATAACAAAAAACTTAAATACTTTATCGTACTAATCTGAATCTGCAAAAAATACAGTTAAAAAAATAGTAAAGGAAAGAGAAACTTTTACTTATATAACCTTTTGAAACAAATGTACCCAAAAAAGCTCAATCTTCTGTTCTGGACGCAAAGGTGGATCTAGAATGGCTGCTCCGATTTCAAAAACAGGTTATAATAAAAAATCCGGTAAGAAATGACCAAGTTACGACCCTTTTTTATAATTGTCATTTTTATTACCGAAAGGAAGCCCAAAAATGCTCAGTTTTCTATTCTAGTCACGTGAGTGGATCCAGAATGGCTGTTCTAATTCCAAGTAAGAAATGACCAAGTTACGACCCTTTTTTATAACTGTCGTTTTTATTACCGAAAGGAAGCCCATAAATGCCCAGTTTTCTATTCTGGTTATGAGGGTGGATCCAAAATGACGTTTGCAATTCCAAAATCAGGTAACTAGTAAAAAATGACCAAGTTACGACCCTTTTTTATAACTGCCATTTTTATTATCGAAAGGAAGCCTAGAAATGTCAGTTTTCTGTTCTGGTCACGTGGGTGGATCCAGAATGGTAATTTCCATTCAATAAATAGTTTATAATAAAAAACCGGTAAAAAATGACCAAGTTATGACCCTTTTTTATAATTTCCGTTTTTATTACCGAAATGAAGAAAGATCTCATTGAGGAGAGCCCTGAAATCACGTAGATCTGCAGAAAAAAAAACACCAAGAAACCCTTGAAAAAATTCTGCAAAAATCTTACACAACAAGTTAGGGTTAAGGTAAAAACAATGCAGAAATATGCCCAGATCTGAAGAAAGGTTAATGGCTGCCAGATAGAAAACAAATCTACAACAAAATGACAATGCCCAAATGATAATCATTATTAATTGAAAGCTATAGAAGGTACTAGATCATAACAACCTGCTCTGATACCACGTTAGAATAGTAGAGTCAAGCTAAACTAGTTAACCTATCCAAACAACCAACAACATATCATAAAAGATAAGAACAAGAAAAGAAAAGACAAGAGAACAACGATATACGTGGTTCACCCTTATGAGTTACATATACGGGAAGCTAGTCTTATATTATTTCCAGAATGTCGTCTCCAATCTTACAAGAGAGCAAAGCACAAATACCTCAAAGAATATAGATGAGGTACACCAGTGTAATAATAGTACCAGTACTACATCAAGAAGACATGATTATGTAGAGACTCACTTGACCCTATTATATACTAAGAGATGATGATAAATTACTCTCACATATTGCATGTGGAATAATATAATTCTCCAAAATAACATCTCTTAATACAATACCATGGACTAATACTCTACATAAGTAAATACAACACCATATAATTATGGGTTAAATGTATTACTCTTTTACATAAGATTGTAGACAACTTTGTACATAATATTCCTTGGAAAGTAATAATGTTAATAAATATTCCTTGGAAAGTAATAATGTCTTTGTATTATGTCGAAAGTTGTCTACAATCTTATGTAAAAGAGTAATACATTTAACCCATAGTTATATGGTGTTGTATTTACTTGTGTAGAGTATTTGTCCATGGTATTGTATTAAGAGATGTTATTTTGGAGAAATATATTATCCCACATGCAATATGTGAGAGTAATTCCTTCTCATCTCTTAGTATATAATAGGGTCAAGTGAGTCTCTACATAATCATGTATTCTTGATGTAGTAGTGGTACCATTGTGACACCGTTGTACATCATCTATATTCATTGGGGTATTTGTGCTTTACTCTCTTGTAAGATTGGAAAAGACATTCTGGAGATAATAGAAGACTACCTTCCCATGGATGTAACCCATTAGGGTGAACCACGTATATCGGTGTTCTCTTGTCCTTTTCTTTTCTTGTTCTTATCTTTTATGATATGTTGTTGGTTGCTTAGATAGGTTAACTAGTTTAGCTTGACTCTACTATTCTAACATGGTATCAGAGCAGGTTTCTATGATCTAGTACCTTCTATAACTTTCAATCAATAACGATTATCATTTGGGCATTGTCATTTTGTTGTAGATTTGCTTTCTATCTGGTAGCCATTAGACTTCTCTTCAAAAACTTTTACTTACAACCCTTTGAAAAAATGAGCCTAGAAAAGCCCAGTCTTCTGTTTTGGTTATTTAAGTGGATCCCTAATGGCTGTTTCAATTCCAAAAATAGGTATAATAAAAAATCCAATAAGAAATGACCATGTTACGACCCTTTTTTATAACTACCGTTTTTTATTACCGAAAGGAAGCCCATAAATGCTCAGTTTTCGGTTCTAGTCATGTGGGTGGATCCAATATGGCTGTTCCAATTCCAAAAATAGGTTATAATAAAAAATCTGGTAAGAAATTACCAAGTTACAACCCTTTTTTTATAATTGTCGTTTTTATTACCGAAAGAAAGCCCACAAATGCCCAGTTTTCTGTTTTGGTCACGTTGTTGGATCTAGAATGACATTTCCAATTCCAAAAACAGGTTATAATAAAAAAACCTGTAAAAAATGACCAAGTTACAGCCTTTTTTTATAACTGCCGTTTTTATTACCGAAAGGAAGCCCAGAAATGCCCAGTTTTCTGTTTTGGTCACGTATGTGGATGCAGAATAGTTGTTCCAATTCCAAAAATAGGTTATAATAAAAAAATCGGTAAAAATGACCAAGTTATGACCCTTTTTTTATAACTGCTATTTTTATTACCGAAAGGAAGAAATATCTCATTGAGGAGAGTCCCGAAATCATGTAGATCTACAAAAAAAACATCAAGAAACCCTTGAAAAAATTCTGCAAAAATCTTACACAACAAGTTAGGGTTAGGGTAAAAAAAAATGCAGAAATATGCCTAGATCTGAAGAAAAGCCTATTGGCTACCAGATAGAAAGCAGATCTACAACAAAATGACAATGCCCAAATGATAATCGTTATTGATTGAAAGTTATAGAAGGTACTAGATCATAGCAACCTGCTTTGATACCATGTTAGAATAGTAGAGTCAAGCTAAACTAGTTAACCTATCTAAGCAACCAACAACATATAATAAAAGATAAGAACAAGAAAAAAAAAGGACAAGAGAACGCCGATATACGTTGTTCACCCTAATGAGTTACATCCATGGGAGGTAGTATTCTATTATCTCTAGAATGTCATCTCCAATATTACAAGAGAGCAAAACACAAATACCCCAAAGAATATATATGATGCACAACAGTGTCACAATAGTACCACTACTACATCAATAATACATGATTTGTAGAGACTCACTTGACCCTATTATATACTAAGAGATGAGTAGCAATTACTCTCACATATTGATAACATCTCTTAATACAATACCATGGACAAATACTCTACACAAGTAGATACAACACCATATAACTGTGGGTTAAATGTATTACTCTTTTACATAAGATTGTAGACAACTTTCGACATAATACAAAGACATTATTACCTTCCAAGAAATATAATATATTCCAACAAAAATAATTTCTAAATCTCTATACTAGTGAAGCCTTTATTTGCGAGAGGGTTATCTAACGAAAGGAGTCAACAAGGGATATCCCATTCCAAATCCAAGTTGAGAGGATGCAAGAAAGGGAGGCATTGGAATTACGAGAAAATAGGGCACTCGAGGAAGGACTATTGGTTTTTGAAGAAGGAAAAGAAGGATGAAAATCTAGATCAACTATTAGTTGAAACTTTTACAATATATTTAGAAAAGATGACAAC
Source organism: Pseudotsuga menziesii (assembly GCA_001517045.1). Classification (NCBI taxonomy): domain Eukaryota; kingdom Viridiplantae; phylum Streptophyta; class Pinopsida; order Pinales; family Pinaceae; genus Pseudotsuga; species Pseudotsuga menziesii. The sequence continues at coordinate 704,944 of LPNX010535056.1, read as the reverse complement.
ATGTGAGGATTTTTGTCTCAGTAACAACACATATCTATTATATGCTTGAGTTTTGGGGTGCATCTTTCCACATTTCTCTGCATAGAGACTAGTTTGTCAAATATGAGCCCTATAGTGGTGGAATGGTCTACTTGGGTGATGATCATACATTAGAATTTGTTAGAAGAGCAGACATGAAGATCCATTTGGACAGTGGTAGAGAAAGGAAGTTGTGCGATGCACGACTTGTACTAGATCTATGGAAGAATTTGCTCTCAATCAAGGTGATGGATAAGCTGGGGTATTCTACTAGCTTTGGTGAAATTCAATGCATAAAGGATCCCTTATGGTAGCAAAAGGATAATCTTATGAGACCCGTTATCATTTATGCCATGATATAGTGACAAATCATACAACAACAATAGAATCGGGGAATGTTATGGATGTAGCGATGTGGCATTAATGATTTAGATACATGAGTGAAAATGGTTTGAAAATTATGCATGATCGAGGTATGTTTTCCAAGATTAAGTCTTGTGATTTAGACTTGTGCGAGTACTATAATGTTGGTAAACATAAGAGAGTTTGGTTCACTGTAAGATTTGGAAAAGTTGTGATCTTTTGTAACTTATTAATTCTGATATATTTGGACCAGTCCCACTCTGTCCATAATTGGTGCTAGATATTTTTTGTCTTTTATAAATGAATACTCTAGACTAACATTGGTTTATTTTTTGAAAAACAAGTCAGTTTCCTTCAAGAAATTTACAGAGTTCAAGGAATGAGTAGATAAAATTTTGGGTAAGTCTATTTTATGTGTCATATTTGATAATGGAGGAGAATATTGCTCCAAAAAATTTGATCAATTTTGTATGTAGAAAGGAATTAAACACTAAAATACTGCTCCATGTACACCACAACAAAATGGTGTGGTTGAGTTGATGAATCCTATAATCATGGAACATGTAAGAAGCATGCTCAGTACATCTAGGTTGGATATTGGATTCCAAACAGAGGTTGCAAATACAACTACATATATGATTAATATCACTTATAGTTGCATTGGATGGGAAGATTCCAGAGGAGGTTTGGTGTGGTAAGCTGGTTGATTATTCTTATTTGTATATTTTTTCATATGATGCATTTTCCCATATGCCTAAAGAAAAGAGGTCTAATATTGACCTAAAGTCAAGGAAATGTGTTTTTCTTAGTTATCATAACATGGTACAGGGGTATATATTGTGGGATCGTATTGAACACAAAGTAATTGTTAATCGAGATGTTGTTTTTAATAAAAATTCCTTGCAAATAAAGGAGGTACAACAAACACCCGAGATTGTTCTAATTGAAGTAAAAAGCGTGAATATTAAAATGAATATTTTGGTCAGCATGAAGAACAACAAGCTTAGTAGCCAAAACTTAGAAGATCTACATGTACCAAGATATGTCCAGAAAGGTATTCTCCTGATTTTAGTCTTCTTTTTGTTTGTTAACTGATGATATGAACCTAGTTCATTTATGGAAGATAGAGAATGATAATGTAGATAAATGGAGGAAAGACATGAATGGATAAATGAGATCACTGCACAAGAATGAAATATGGGAACTTGTGTATCTCCTACTAAGAATAAAATTTGTTGGAAATAAGTGGGTGTATAAAGTAAATACGAACAATGATGAGTTGTTGGAACATTATAAAACTCACTTGGTAGCAAAAGACTATGTGTAGAGGGAATGTATAGATCTTAATTAAACCTTCTCTCTAATTGTGAAACTAAATAGAGTAAAGGTTTTACTTGCACTTGTAGTAGCATAGGATTTAGAGTTGGAACAACAAGATGTAAAAACTGCTTTCCTGCATTGTGATCTCGTTGAAGAATTTATATGGATTTTCCTAATGTCCATAAAGAAAGAGGTGAAGAGAATTTGGTTTGTAGACTCAAGAAATCTATGTATGGATTGAAACAGGTGCCAAAGATGCGGTACATAAAATTTGACACTGTCATGAAGAGGTAAGGTTTCAACAGAATTGAAGATGACCATTTTGCATATTATAAGAGGTTTGATGATGACAATTTTATTATATTACTATTGTTTGTTGGTGATATGTTGGTTATAATCCTTTGCATGAAGAAAACAATTGATCTCAAGGTTGAGTTTGATAGGAAATTTGAAATGAAGGATTTAGGAGCAACAAATCAAATTTAGGGATGAATATATGTAAGGACAAAACAAATAGGAGGATTCAGTTAAGTAAAAAGTCATATATAGAAAATATTATGCAGTTCTTCAATATGATGAATCAAAACCAATTAACACCCAACTTCCTGCATACTTCAAGTTGTATTTTGAATAATGTCCTAGCACAGAAGTAAAGAAGACAAGCATGTCTTGTGTACTATATTCATTAATGGTAGGGAGTCTCATGTTCACCATGCTGACCACCTAACTGGATATTGCTCAAGCAGTGGGATTTGTTAGTTGGTTCATGGTGAGTCTTGGTAAGGAGCATTGGAATGTTGTGAAGTGGATACTTTGATATTTAAGGGGCACTTCAAAAGCTACTATTTTCTACATATCAACAAATTTACAAATTAAACGTCTTCCAAATTCTAATTTTGGTGTATACAGATATGGACCAATTTCTACTACAGGATACACTTTCACTCTTCTTGGTGGAATATATAAGCTAGATGTCTAAGTTGCAACCAGTGGTGGCTTTATCAACCACTAAATTAGAATACATGGCAGGAGCTAAGACTAGTAAAGAGTCAATATGCCTAGAGCGACTGGTGGATGATTTCAATATGATGCAAGGGAAGATCTCTTTGCAATGTGATAGTCAAAGTGCTATTCACTTAGTGAAGAATTCAACATTTCATGATCACACTAAGCATACTGATATTAAGTACCAATTCATAAAGAAAGTGGTTGAAGAAGTTAGGATCTTGTTGGAGAAAACAGATATTGATGAGAATACTGCATATATGCTTACAAAGTCAGTGAAGATAGTGAAGTTTGAATTGTACAAAAATTCTCTAGGCTTGCTAAAAATGTGATGAAGGTAGCTATGGGAAATGACACTTGGGTGGAAAACATTGGTAAGGAATTTCTTGAATATTGAAATTAAGTGGAATAATGTAAGGATATGAAGTCAATATCCAGATCTCCAATATTCTTCCTATCAAGTTCTCAAGTTTCTCGAATGTGTCAAGCACATAGGGGGGTTGGAGGGGGTCTACTAGGGCCCCCCTCTGGTGGTGCAGGGTTGGTTCCCTGAGGTGAAAATTTCTAGACCATTGTAGTGTATCTCGGTTCCTTATGGAACTGTCACATTTATTGTATAAAAAGGGAGTGACCCCTCGACATTGTAACACAAGAGAGATAGAAGAAACATTATAAGTTTTTGAGGGAGTAATAATAAAAGATCGAAGTTGGCATTTTCCTATGGTTTTAGCTGTATGTAATAGGGTTTCCATGTAAATCTTGTGTCCTATTGTTATTGTTGTTTGCTTCTATTTTTGTATATATTTTACAAACTTGTTGGTTGTTAAATTGATACCTGTAAGACCCGGGGTTGAAGAAGTAGGTGCATATTGTATTCTTGGATTTGAAAGAGCTAAGGAGGTTGCTTGGGAACAACCACCATTTTTTTCTTGACATTTTCCATTGTCCATCTCTTTGAATTTGTGGGCCTAGTGTTGGGGACTTAGAACAATCTTTTGCAAAGTGCCCATAGTCATGATGTATATTGCATTTAAATGACAATTCTTCATAATCTAGTTTATGCAGAAGAGTCCAATTATCCAAGGAGAGTTTGATCATTTTAAGTAGTTCCTTATCTAAATCAACTTAAACATATATTTTGGTGCATGCAAACATTTCAACCTTTGGTTTTGATCTGTCTATGTATTTTTCATATTGCTTTTCCAATCGTTTTCAAAGATTCGTCATCACAACAATGAAGGGGGAGATGGTGTAAACAAAATCAAATAGGGATTGTATATGGGACATCCACCTTTAGATCAAAATTAGGTGTCCATTTGTTTAAATACATGCCTATAGAATGCATGAAATAAGGGTCATTTCTGAAGATCAAATCCCATACTTCTTTCAGTTCAAAGAGGAAAGTATAATAGCCCTTGCCATAGAAGAAATACATCATCTTGCCTTTGATTAGGGCCATCTAGTTCTTGGTATTCTACTTGTCCATAGATAAAGGGGAAGGACATAACCTTGTAAATTGGCCTATGAGCCCATTTTCAACCAGATCGAGGGCTTTAATCCTGGATGTTGTTATCGAGAGGGTGACTTTAGGAATGTTTGCGAGGAAGCCCACAAACTTGGACATTGGGGACTTTAATGGTTTTTTTAATATACTTGACTAGATCATGGAAGGATGTCTTCACCTTAGAGGGGGACAAGCCCCCTCCTGGATTTGGGTTTGGGATGGCCATCAAATAAGAGAGGGAATTCAAAAATTATGGTGAACCATGTATAAGGGTTTTTCTTGCTCCAACTTTGAGCCATTTTTATTAACACCCATTAGGATAAGTGTTATAATATGATTTTAACATCTTATTTACATTGGTTTAGCATTGTGTGCATCTATTTTTTGGTGAGTTGTTTTATTCTTTAGACAATTTCATGATACAGATAGGAAGAATTCATAATTGACACATGAAGGATGCAAGAGAAATATAAGACCAACATAAAAGAGACACAAGTTAGAAAAAAATGTGCCATGAGAAGGATGCAAAATTTTTTGCATCCTTCCTATGCCCATCATGCACCCCTCTAGTTTGTATCATGAAGGTTGCAAATTGCAAGTTAAAAAACCATGTAAGACAATGTTCTGCATCGCAATTACCCTACAATTTGATTGAAATTCACTTTTACTTGTCATTTTCATTTCATTAGTCTTCTCACTTTTTGGGTTACGGTTATGTGGAGTTGTCGAGAGTTTGTGAAGCAATATTTTGAATATTTTCGAGTGAGCATTTGAGCCCCAAAGCTAGTAGACTCATATTTAATGGTTCCTTTCTTAAAGGAATGTTGTAAATCTAATTGAGTCTTCTTCCATACTTGAAGTGGGTAGGATTTATAATTTAATGATCATTGATAGTTTTGAGTTTAGGTTTTTTCGTTGAGTTTCTCTTATGACCTTGTTCTCCTCCTTTTCTTTTTCTTCTTTATGAAAAGTTTCCTTGCTTGCTTCTCCTTCTTATCCAATTCTATTTTCTCTCATATATGTTATTCCCTTCTTAAAGTTAGTTCTCTATTTTATAATTATGTTTATTTTCTTTGCATGGTTTTTTTTAAATGCATAGTGTTTTTATTGCTCTATCTATATATTCCATCAAAATATAACATGCATGCGATATTGTTTTGCTTAAAATGGGTAGGGCTTGAGTTATTTAGTAGGAATTGAGTTTTGTCAATAAGGTTTATACTTAAAATTTCAATGAAATTTTTGATTTTAGCGCCACCTACCCCTCGCCCATTTTTATTTTTATTCTTCCTTACGAAACATGTTATCCCTTGTCTCTCCTTATTCTCTATTTGTCCATTCCCTTATCTTCTGTTTAAATTATGTTATTCCCTTTGAATGCTTTAATTTGATTATGAGTTTTCATTTAGATTTATTTTTCCAAAAAAAATAATTATATTGATATTTTAACATTTATATTCATTATCCAAGGGCTCTTAAAATGCTATATTTTAATATATCTTACATATATTTTATTTTATACATTTGTGTATTTACATTTTTTTTGAAATACATATTTCGGGGAAAACCAAACACTTCTCATCATTTCAATGATGGTATCCAATCTAAATTGGATTTTATAGAATCTTGAAGCTTTGTCAACATAGGTCTAAAGCACATCCCAACAACTCATTAAGATCTCAACATGTCACTTGTGAAAATTGAAGTGGGCATGGAGGATAACAATCCTTCTCTCAACGCCTAAGATAGATCCATTTGACCCTGTGTACTTACCTTGTTATCATATGTTTGTAATACATCTAAAAATTTAGCTTTTAGGTTAGGATATGATGAACATATTAGATATAAACACACAAAGAAGGGAAAAGTACTAAATTATTATAGGAAACACAAAAAAATGGAGGAGATTTGTAATACATACCTTATGAATTGTATATATACTATATAAATATATCTATTTAGTTTTTAAAACTTGCACTGAGAATTTGAATCCTTCTGAATAATGTTTTATATTTTATTGTAAAAATCTATTTATTAATTTATTTAATAGAGTCTTTAACTAAAAAAGAGCCACAAAGTGGCAATGCCCCTACGTCTTGCTAAACACATACTCTGCAATTTTGAATATTAATAGCTATGATCATGAACATAGAAGCTAATTGCAAATGAGTAAGAAGTTCATTATAGCATGTGCATTCCTTGATGCTAAAGATATTATGTGCTTCACTTTGTTTTTATCACTACGTTCCACACTCCAAAGAATTTAGGAAAACAATATATGGAGACAATACATAAATACTATAAAGCAAGACAAGTTACTTTAATACCTCTTGGTAAAAAGGAATACCTTAAAAAGGTCAAAGATATTGAAAGACAAAGATCAACTTTAGAGATTTCATCTCACATCTTAAATTCATCCATTTTATCTACATTTACTAATCAACTTTAAAAAAGACAAAGATCGACTTCAAGAAATATCAATTGAAAGAAATTTCTTTATATATAATAATAATAATAATAATAATAATAATAATAATAATAATAATGATGTGGTTCAAAACCCCTCCAGCAGGGCTGTTATGTCCACGAGAATAAATCATAGGGGGCCCACCCGAATGGGCCTCACCTAGTTTTCTCTGATTACAGAGCTAACCCAATGGGGACATCAAGTGATGAGATCAATATGCAAAGCAAATTAATATTTTGACGTATTCGTTATTTTGTGCATGTGACTAAAAAGTGTGAATTGGTTGTGTGTTGGCTAATCTATTGCTAGGTTCCTCTATTATTCTCTCTTATCTCTTTCTTTGATATTGCACCAGGGGTGCTTGGTATTTATCTTTGATAATACACTAAGGGTGCTTGATGTAATCTACTCACTGTAAAGACTTTCTCTGCTATCTATCATTATACTAAGGAATATTTTGTTGGTGTTTTTTCCCTCAAGTTATATAGGGTTTCCCTAGGGTAAATAGTGTGTCATGTCTGAATGCTTATGCTTTTGATTATTCAATTGTTTCAAGTACTATAGTAATTCTGCAATTAAGATCAAAATTCAATAGATTTTTCTAGGGTTTTTTCCCTTAAGTTATAGAGGGTTTCCTAGGGTAAATACTGTGTCATGTGTGAATGTTTATGCTTTTTATTATTCAATTGTACTACTGTAATTCCACAATTAAGATCAAAATTCAACATGGTATCAGAGTGTAGGGCATGAAAGAGCTAATTTTTGTAGTCAAGATTGAGCCTGCATTGATCCATAGTTGTATAAGTTGAGCATAGTACTTGAAGAATAATGGCTTCAATCTCAGTAAGAATAGAAGACATACTTGAAGGAACTTCAAACTTCAATAGTTGGAAGGCTAGGATCTTGAATATCATGGAAGACCATGATCTAGATGAATATAACGTATCTAGTGTTGTTGAAGAGTCTACTACAAATGTTGGGTGCACTACTTTCAAGAAGAATAAATCCAACGCAAAGAGAATCATTTATAATCCAGTGAATGACAATCTGATGCTGGTTATTACTCCATTGAATACTGCAAAGGATTACTTCGACACTTTGACCAATCTTTATGAGAAGAAGGCTCCCAGTTAGAAGAAATGATTGAAGAACAAATTTCATAATTAAAATATCGAGAAGGATGAATGTGTTGCTTCCTTGTTCACAAAGATCTCTCAAGTAAGAGATCAACTCTTGAGTACTGGAGTCACTGTTAATGATGATGATCTCATTCATACTAATGTCAATGATCTTCCATCTTCATGGGAGATATTCTTAGCTGTTGTAAATGGTTAAGAAGTGCAACCAAACTTTGAAATATTGTGACATGATTTCCTACAATAAGAAGGGAAAATTCAAAGAAAAAATGCTTCCTCCAAAGAAGAGAACCTTGCTCTTACGACAAGGATGAAGAGAGGAAATAATCATTTTATTAGAAGAATTTTCCTCATCACAGGGAAAAATAATACAATAAGAACTTTGATAAGTATAAAGTCAAATGCTTCAACTGCAATAAGAAGGGTCACTTTGCAAGAGAATGTCGTGCTAAGAAAAGAGGAAAGTTCAAGGGTAGATTTCCTTCTTCTATTGCTACATAATATGAACCTATAATAAAGAATTCTTCCAATGGCCAAGAGACAAGGAAGGAGTACTATATTGTCTCAGCTCTATATGGATCCCTTATTGGTAGTTCTTAGACATGGCCAGTGGATATTGGTGCATCCAAACACATGACTGGATATAGGAGAGCTACCACATATCTAAAGGAAAATAAGTTCTCATGTTAGGTGGAGATTGGAGATTATAACACCTATTCGATCCAAGGAGTTGGATCCACTTATTTTTGGTTAAATTTAGGAGATGTACTCCATGTTGATGAAATTCTGTATGTTACCATTCTGAAGAAAAACATCATGCCTATTTCAGTTCTAGAAGATAAAGGTTTCATAGTAATCTTTTGTGGACAACAAAGCTCTCTTGTGGCATAAGAATACATACTTGAATTCTACAGTTGTAATTGGATTTAGAGAGGGAGGTCTCTACAAATTTCCTGGAAATTTCATTAAATCCATGATCCATGACACAACTAGTCCTTATGAATTGTGGCATAGGAGGCTTGGTCATCTTCATTTCAAAGCGCTATTGATAGTATAGAAGATGGTAAAAGGTATTCCTTTGTTTCATTTTGAGCATGATGGTATTTGTAGAGTTTGTTCTCTTTATAAGAACATCAATAGGATATTTCCAAGCAAAACTAAAAGGGATCCTAGACTTGATCCATTCAAATCTATGCAGTCCCATGTCAGCACCATTCTTGAGTGGTTATATGTACTATGTGCTTTTCATAGATCACTTCTCCTGCAAGTCATGGATCTATTTTTCTGAAGGCAAAGAGTGAAACTTTCAACAATTTCAAAAATTCAAAGCATTGGCTTAGAATTATACTGGAAAACATATTCATTCATTGAGATTTGATAATGGAAGAGAGTTCGAGTCTCATGACTTTAATGCTGAGATGCAGGGATAAGAAGACAACTGACTGTACCTTACAACCCCCAGCAGAATGGAGTCACTGAAAGAAAAAACAAGACAATCTGTGAGGTTGCAAAAGCTATGATGTGTGATCAAGATCTTCCCACATCCTTATTGGTAGAAGTTTCCAACATTGTTGTTTATATTCAAAACAAAAACCCTCATTCTATCACGGGAGAAAAGTCTCATGAATATTTTTCCACTAGTGAAAAACCAAATGTTGGACACTTGAATATTTTCGATTGTCCTATCTACATTCATGTACCAAAACATAAGAGAACAAATATGAAGCCATCCAGAAAGAAAGGCACACTTTTTGTATATAGTGAATCCTCCAAATCTTATAGAATATATGTTCTAAGGAAAAGGCACATTGAAGTCAACAAAGATGTAACATTTCATGAAGAGACTTCCTTCAAGATCTCTAAATAACTTCAATGTGATTCAGATATGTAGTAGCATGAGACTCCATTAATGGAGGATATAGGTTATGGTTCTCCTCATTCATATGTTGAGAGGAATAAGCTAGAAGAGTCCTTAGATATTCTTGATCCTGAAGAGCCAGTAGATTTGTAGAAAGATCTCTTGATTAACATCTTGCTAAGATGAGACTTTCCTGGTGTCAAGACATCTTGCAAGAGACAGAAAAGCATGGAGCATCATTTGGAACATCCATAGAGAAAAGGAGATCTGAAACATATTCATGATATTTAGCACAAATGAGTCACATTAGTGATTCAAAACCCACCAACTATGAGCAAGTTGCTAAGAAACAAGTATGGAAATATGCCACGGTAGAAGAATACAAATCCATCATGAAAAATGATGTGTCGGTAGTGGTTCCTAAACCAGAAGGAAAGTCTGTAGTAATTTCCAAGTGGATTTATAAAATCAAACATGCATTTGATGACAACATTAAAAAATATAAAGCAAGATTTGTGATTCATGGTTTCTCATAGAAAGAAGGAATATACTAAGATGAGACATTTTCTCTAGTGGCTAGGTACACCACTATTCAAGACATGATTTCACTTGCCTCAGTTCTAGGGTGGAAGCTTCACCAGATGGATGCGAAGAATTCCTTTCTCAATGGTGAAGTTGAGGAGGAAGTATACATATAGAAACCATAGGGGTTTGCAGTTCATGGGAAGGAGTCCCATGTATTCGAACTTAAGAAATATTTTTATGGGACTAATTAGGCCCTAAGGGATTGGTAGTCAAGTATTGACAACTATCTTCAGAGCTTGGGATTTTCCAAAATAGAAGCTGGATCCAACATATACTTCAAGTTTGTGAAGAACCAACCATTAATCTTGGTTCTCTATGTTGATGACTTGTTCCTTACCAGAGAGGAACAATAGATAGCTTGGTGTAAGTGGGAGTTAAATTCTAATTTAAAAATGAAAGACTTGGGTCTTATGCACTATTTTCTTGGTCTGGAAGTTTGGAAAAGGAAAGATGAGACATTTATTTTAGAAGGAAATTACACATTTTAAGTGTTGGGGAGATTTGGTATAATGGACTGTAAGTTTATGTATACACCAATAGTTTATAATATGAAGAAACCACATGATTAGATTTCGAATCGGATCTAGAGGATCCTACCATGTATAGACAATTCATTAGTTCCTTGATGTATTTGATACATACTAGACTAGACATATGTTATGCTGTGAGTATATTCTTGATTCAGTTCATGTCTGAGCCAAGACACAGACATTGGGTTGTTGTGAAGCATATGCCTAGACATCAAATTGATGTACTATTTCTTATGAACTCAAATATGCCTCCAGGGGTGGAGTGATGATACTTCATTATGTCGACTTTGTTTGGGGTTGTAGCATTGTGGATCGAAAGAGTACATATGAATATTGTCTTAGCTTGGGATCAAATATGATCCCTTGGTCCAACAAGAAGTAGGGATCCATATCCCAAAGTACTACATAAGCATAATATATTGCAGCTAGTACTGCCTACCGAGAATCCATGTGGATTAGGAACCTATTTAATGAGTTGTTTGGTGAGAAGCTTGAGACTACTATCATTTGTTCTAACAATCAGATATGCATTAAGCTCTCATAAAACCTTGTGTTTCATTACAAATCAAAACACAATGATATGAAATGCCATTACATCAGAGACATGGTCTAGAGAGGTGTCGTAGTAATTCAAGACATTGCTACTGATGAGAATATAACATATATGTTGACTAAGCCTCTATCATTTATGAAGTATAAGTACTTTCGAGATAAGCTTGGCATGTGAGATAATTCCTCCCTCACTGAGAGGGCATGTTAAAATTACAACATCATGAGCCATTCTGATCCAAGTCAATCTTGTGCGTAAGGATTGATCCTCCTATGTTGAGGTAGTTCCTTAGGGAGTATGAGTACTAAGGAAAATTGGAGTAGAATCTTGATTTGGAATCAAGAATGAATAAGCCTTATGTGTAAAGGTTAAGCCTCATGTGTTTAGGAAAGTGTTTTGTATGTCAAAGTGATGGTGTTGTACAATATTGTTTGTCAAGACTAGGATTTTGTGTGTCAAGACATATCCTCATGTGTTGTGGTGGTACCTCATGTGTTGAGGTAATGCTTTGCATGTCCAAGCATTAATGGTGTGTGATGTACTACTAACCATGGTATTAGAGATGGATAGGCTATTAACTCTCCTCTAGAGACTGACCACCTCTAGAGTGAACTAGTTTAGCATATGGCCACTTGGAACGATAGTAGAACAAGATGATCACATCATTGAAAAAATCCACTTAGTATATTTGATATAATAAAGAAATTAAAGTTGGAACAAGTGGACCATGTAGATAATACAAGAGAATAAATATAAGATGTGATAAGAGAGATAATCGAATTTCTCACTTTAGTGATGATAAAGACTCGAGTTAAATAAGAGAGAACTTAAATTGTTAACTTCATTGATTTTAATAAGGAAGACTTCAGTTAATTAAAAGAGAACTTGATTGTTCACTTCAATGATGATAACAAGAAGGACTTCAATTAAAAGAGTTAAGTGGGTGTTAACAAATAATATCTAATTAACTAAGTGTTTTGCATGATGACACTTGATGTTATAGCTGATTGTACCACACATGGTTAATCACATGTTTATGGCCTTCCCTATTCCCTCTGCAGATTCTTTAGACCCCATGGATTGATATTATACTTTGATGTTTCCAAGTTCGTCCTTAAAAAACACCTGTTTATTGCTGTACATGACTTTTAAACCCATACTAGCATGTACACACGACTTTTGACCTTAAACCCATGTACATCGGGATGTGTGCATAAATCCAAATGTTTTTGGATTTTTCCTTCATGTGTGTCTAAACCACTAGACTCTTGTCCTTCCATATGCCTCGAGATCGATTGGATTTGACCCTCCATTACCCCTTTGGAGTGATATATAAGGAACCCCTTGGATACATCGAAGGGGAGGAATTTAAGAGCAACAAAACTATAGTCCATTGTTGCTCTTGGGGTTAGTGATGATAGCTCTTCTTCCATAATCAAATTTGAAACTCATGGAATCCAACCTTGCTTTCCTTACTACGTGTCTCTTTTGATTCATGTAGAGTGTCTCAACAACACCATCATGCGTACTGTTATTGATGAAGGCACTGCCGCTTACGTGATGTCTTTGTCTTGTTGGAAGGGTTTAGGTTCTCCCACATTGTCTCAGTTTTCCAACATGTTGACTGCTTTCAGTGGATGATCATTTTGGTTGCATGGTATACTTCCTTCTCTAGAGGTCCAATTGGGAGGGAAGACTGTCACGATCGAGGTCAAGGTGGTTGATGCGCCCCTTTATTACAATCTTTTGCTGGGTAGGAACTGGATATACAATATGCAAGCTGTAGCTTCTTCCCTTTTTCAAGTGGTTTGCTTTCCGTTTAATGGGAAGATTGTTACTATTGATCAGAATTCTTTCCAGAATTTGAGTGTAAGCACATCATCTAGAGCTTCTATCCCTATTATCAATCATTTTCACCCCACAACTGAGAATGTGGGTGTGGGTATGTATCCTTCTCTTATGGGAACCTTTAGTTGTCCTGTGCCCTTTCTTATGATTGGGTCTAGTCTTGGTGGGGCTTCATCCTCGTCGAATTTAGTATCCTTTCGCACTACCCATATGGAGGATCCTTGGATTCTTCCTTCACCAAGTACGTTGAGTATGCCTGTCGAGACAGACGTGCCATTGCTTGCAACAATGGTGGCATATCAAGGGAATCTTGATAATGTTGTAGAGCCTAGTCCTTCCTCTTCACGGACGGGGGAGGAGGACCCTTATGTGCTCCCTGTATGGGCAATAGATTCATCTCACTCTCATGACTGCCTTAATGATGTTTTTCTGTCAGATGAAGCTATTCTTGAGGCCATGTTTGGGATTGAACAACCTTGGGAAGAGTTACACCATAGATCGTATTTCCTTCCTAAGCTTGATCGTTTAGAGTGCGATGACTTTAGGGAAATTCTAAACAAGAAAATTGGTAGCCTCATGGTCCCATTAAGCTCTCCTGGTCAGATGGCTGAAGGGAACATGGCTAACTTGTCACCAACGATTCCTATCAATATTTCTCGTGATCCTGGTAAGATTGAGAATGTCTACAATGGGGCGGATTGTTCCTCCGATGAGATTAAGGAGTATATCAAGTTTTTTAAGGAGTTTCATGATATTTTCACTTGGTCATACGAAGAAATTCTAGGTATAGACCCTTGTATTGTTGAACACGAAATCAAGACCTATCCGGATGCAAAACCGGTTCGACAACGTTTGTGTGTCATGAATCCTAGAAAAACACCTGCCATTAAAGCATAGATAGAAAAACTACTCAAAGTTGGTTTTATCTATCCTATTCCCTTGACGGAGTGGGTTTCAAATCCTATTTTGGTGGATAAGAAGCAAGGAGCGATCCGCATATGCATTGATTTCTGTGATTTAAATCGAGCCTGTCCTAAAGATAATTTCCCTACACCATTTATTGATCAAATTTTGGATGAGTGTGCGGGAAGTGAGGTATTTTCTTTTATGGATGGCTTTTCTAGATATAACCAGATACAAATTAAGCCCGAGGATCAACACAAGACCGCATTTATTTGTCCTTGGGAAACTTTTGCATATCGGAAGATGCCCTTCGGCCTTAAAAATGCCGGAGCTACGTTTCAGCGGGCCATTATCTTAATCTTTCGCGAACTTAAAAAGATTATTGTCATATATTTCGATGACCTCGCTGCTCACTCTTGTTTAAGAGTTTGTCATCCTTACCATTTGCGATTAGTGTTCGAAAGATGCCGCCATTATCAAGTTCGTTTAAATCCTCATAAGTGCATATTTTGTGTGAAAGTTGGTCGTTTACTAGGATTCATTGTATCCAGGGAGGTTATTAGAGTCAATCCCTTGAAGGTTGAGCCAATACTTCAATTGTCTCCCCCATGTAACATTCAACACCTTCAGTGTTTACAAGGTATGGCGAACTTCTTGCAAAGGTTCGCTGTCAATTTTGCCAACTTGACTAAAGGCTTAATGCGTTTATTGAAGGGCACCCCTTTTTACTGGGATGAGCATGCCTAGGAGTCTTTCGATGCTCTTAAGAAAGCCTTAGCAATGACCCCTATGCTTAGTACACTAGACTATAGCCGTGAATTTTTTATTTATGTGGCCACGTCTCTAGAGATGGTTGGTATGGCATTGGTTCAAGAGGATGAGGAGCTCCACGAGCATGTCATATATTATTTGAGCCGAAACCTTATTGATGCGAAACTTCGTTATTCCCATGTGGAGAAGCTAGCCTTAGCCACTGTTCATGCAGTTCAACGTTTGAGACATTACATTCTCCTTCGCCAAACTTTGGTCCTAGCTCACATCAATCCGTTTCAATTCGCCCTCATTAGAAGGATGATTGGGGGAAAATATAATAAATGGATTGTGGTTTTGCAAGAGTTTGATCTTGAATTCGTTTCAGCGAAATCGAAGAAATCGTTAATCTTTGTTGAGCTCATATCAGATTTCCCAAATTTGGAGGAAGAGGAGGTTTATGAGGATTCTTTTGTCGATGAGCATATATTCCTCATGTCAACTACAGACCCTTGGTATGGATATATTATCGTGTATTTGCAAACATTGAAGGTCCCTACTCACCTCTCATAGAATGAGCAGTGACGACTACGTCACGTAGCGAAGAACTATCTCATAGTGGATGATACTTTGTACCGCTGTGTGGTGGATTCCATTTTACGTCGTTGTTTAACTCACGATGAGGCTGAGTTTGTGCTTGATGATTTCCACAGAGGGGCATGTGGTGGTCATTTATCTGGGACTTCTATAGCCCAAATAATCTTAAGAGTGGGCTATTTTTGGCCGTCTATCTTTAAATATTGCGTTAATGCGGTCAAGAAGTGCCACCCTTGCTAGGTGTTTGCACATAATATGTGCTGGCATTCCACCCCTTTTCATCCTATTGTCACCGCTGGTCCCTTCACCAAGTGGGGGCTTGATTTTATGGATTGCAACCCAGCTTCAGCTGGGGAGCACCATCATATTATTGTGGTTGTCGATTACTTCATGAAATTGGAAGAGGCTAAGCCCACAGTTAAATCCGACGGTGAGACAGCTGCGCATTTCGTATTTAACCAGAATATCACCCGGTTTGGCATTTTGAGAGAGCTTGTCACTGACCATGGCAGGCACTTTCAGAACAAAATGATGGAAGAATTGGCTTCCAAGTTAGGATATAAGCAAGATCACTCCTCTTATTATTACCCTCAAGTGAATGGATAGGTTGAAGTAGTGAACAAGTCACTTAAGTCCATTCTCCAATGAACCATCGCACAAAGCAAGAATAATTGCCATATTATGTTGTATCCTGCTTTGTGGGCCTATAGAACCATGGTTAAGACTGCCATTGGTTTTTCTCCCTATCAGATTATGCATGGGGTGGAGTCAGTATTACCGGTTGAATGCAAAATCCCTTCTTTGAAGCTAGCTGTGGAGATTTTACAAGACACTTCTGCATTAGAAGAGCGTTTGGTCCACTTAGAGCATCTTGATGAGCAGTGTTGAGATGCCTTAGTGGCTCTTGAGGTTAACAAGTGTCGATTTAAGGTACAATATGATAAGTCTGTCCATCCTAGGAGGTTTAGTAAAGGTGACTTGGCCCTTTTGTGGGATCAAGCTAAGGAACCCTTGGGGGTAAGAAATTTTAATCCCATGTGGCATGGTCCTTACGTGGTTAAGCATGTCTTAGAGAAAGGCACCTATGAGCTGGTTGATTATGAAGGGACAAACTTGGCGGAGCCTAGAAATGGGCTCTATCTCAAAAAATAATATGCATGATCTTCATCCAGGGCTGATTTTTGTATACTATTGTACATTTTTGCATTGCATAGTTAGGTTTTCTTATGGTGATCGGTTTTCTTGATTAGCTTTCGTTTGTTATGGAAGATTTCAATGGAGTCTGCGATTTACATAGGATTTGCTGATGGTACTAGCTGCCACACTCAAAACTCAACTTCGGCTACTTGGGTGATCTATACTCCTACGGGTCAAGTATTGTCTTCAGGAGGTGTATGTTTACGGCCTTCATCAAACAATGTTATTGAATATAGTGATGTTATTGAGTTATTGCGTGATGTCATTTCGCATGGTGTTCATTCTCTTGAGGTACGTCTTGATTCACAATTAGTGGTTTCACAACTTAATGGCTTGTATCGTATTAGGGATCCAACATTATTACAGAGATTCTTGCATGTTATATTTCTAGAACAAAAAATTGAGAATATAACATACATTCATTTTTCAAGAAATTTTAATCAAGTTGCTGATTCATATGCTAACTATGTGTTAGATTAGCATTTGTTTCAAAGACCATAAGCATTTCAAAAACACATGTTACACATGTAAATATAATTATAATCGATCATCATAAATATTTTTCATTAAGTTCAAAAAAAGGTGACATCATAATACATAAGTGTCATATACAAAATTGGGGCTTCCGAGCCACCAAAATATACTACACGGTCATACAAAAAATATACACCCATGTCTCTAAGCCTGAGGTGGAGGATGGTGCTGATCATGATAGCACACCACGGTTCTAGCTAGCCAACGAAACAATCAAACCCATGCTTGTGGTACCCCAACCACCTGGAGTTGCATGGCCTCAGGCAAGTCCTCCACTTACGCCATGGGTACTATGTGTGTCAATCGAACAAAGTTTATGTGAATGCTCTGGAGTGTCCCCTCTACATTCACACCCATGATATCATCACCTCTTCCCCTCCATCGATGACGAGGAAAGACATCTGGCTGTCACGGTCCTACATCTGCATATACATGACATAGTATCACTATGTGTCATCACACCAAAAACATGTCTTTTGATTTTCATATATCAAAAAACACAAAAAAATTAAATAATTCAGAAATTAAAATTGGGTTTGGGATTTGTTACCAATGTCTCCATAAGCCGCTCTTGGTGGTAGGGTCATATCTGGGTCTCCGCAGAAGTCTATCCTTGCATAGGGGTAGTCATCTATGGCAACGATTTGTCTCCACCACCATGGAAAGAACTCTGATGGGTAGGGTTTATCCACCCTTCCACCTCCTAGTCTGCACATGACATTAGCCCAGCGTCACTGAGCTACATCCTGGACTCCATGTGGAGCAATGTCTACTCTATGGCTTATCCTTGGCACTCACTCAAAAAAGAATGTGCTCAGTATGCTGCCAAACCCAAAGTTCCACACCCTTCCCATCTTGCAGTCACTGAGCTATTGTTTCATGTTTCTCAGTAGTGTAGTACTCCATTCATATAATGTAGGCCGCATACACTCTACTGCATAAAACATCATTGGTCGTGAGGCCTGGTGGAGTGATGCCAAACCTGCAATCCTGCCTAGTGCCAAGAGTATGGCTTTCAGCTCCAGAATCTTAATCACATTTGTTGGGATTTGACTTCCAACCTTCTCTATATTGGGAAGGCGGTACATAGCTATGTAGTCATCTACAGTCATCCTGCCTCATGTCCCATGAGATCGAAGGTTCACCACCTCCCCTCGCTGGGACAAACCCATGATGAAATATATGTACTCAACCTCAATGCTGAGTGACATCCCATCTATTTGAAAGGCTTTAGACTCTGGATCCCAGTAATCTACCAGGAGCTGGAGTAGTCTTGGATTTGCCCTCAAGCTGCCAAGACACCAATGCTTGTATAAGCCACATGCCTGAAATGCTTGTTGAGCCACGAGGTCAGCTTGAATAGCTTCCTCAACGTCACCATGTTCCCTCTCTCTCCACTCTAGTACCATCTTGCACAAAAAACACAATTTTGGATCATTATTTGCCCATAAAAACCTTGTTCATGGCCCTATACGCGACTGTTTGCAAAAGAGCCACGTATGTACGTGATTTTCATGGCATTTTCCATGTATGGTCAGCCCTATACATGGAAAAAGGCTTGATATCCACGTGGGCCGAAACGTCCAAGTTGGGATGGCCTAAAAAATGATTTTGACCATGAAAATTTAAAAATTTTGCATGAAAATGAAAGAGAGGGGCAAAGGAATTTACCTGGATCAAATGTGGAGGGATTTCACCTGACAATGCCCCCGAAATTCGCTTCTGAAGTTCTGGACTCAAATGCACTATGGTGGGTAAAAATTCAAAATGGTATGAAATTTTTTAATTTTTCACTATTATATAGAAAATATTTTGAAAATTTTACCCACTTTCTATAGTTTTTGACCATTTTTTACCATTTTGGACCCTTTGAACTAATTTGATGTTGTAGGAGCCCATTTTGAGTGCGGTTTGACCATGTCTTCGACCCGTCAGTTCCTATTTTAGGTATTATGTCTAAACTAACATATAGGTTAGGTTTTCACATCTACTTGCATTTTGCATAGCCTTATGACCATTTCATCTTAACCTTAGGTACAAACCCATTCCATCTTGTCACATAACCTTCTTGCTGCTTTTAGAATTGACATTATGTAAATGGTAGAGCTTTCCCATACATGGGTACTATAGTCAGATCATGTGTTGCATTTGGTGCCCACGCCGACATTTCTCCTTTAGGGTGTGGGAGTCCTTTGTATAGTACTGCCATGACTTTGAGCAAGAGCTTCATTCTCCTCTTGAACTTTATGCTGGCCATCTCCCTAGGACTCCCTTGTATATGTCAAGTTGTAATTGCGTTATCATGAGTTTTTCTTGCCTTATTGAGCCTTATGCTGGCTTCCCTGACTTTGATTATCAGCCATATAGCCCGAGCTTGTCTCATGTCTAGCCAAGCAGAGCATTCTTACATATCTTTTGCAGCTTGATTCCCCATTTTTTACCGGGAGGAGAATTTTCCCCGAGTGTCATTTTCCTACACATGTTTCCTTGCATTGAGCATAGGTATGTTCCATTACTTGGAACTAGTTTGTTTGTCCCTTGACACTTTTTTCCTCCTATATTTGTAACTATAAAGCACTTTTATTCTTTTTCAAGCTTTTCAAAATATCTGAAAAAAGTCCAAAAAAACCAAAAAACCAAAAAGCTGGACAGGAAAAGATGTTATCTTTGGCAGCAGTCGAGTCTTATCACCTTCGAATAGAGCACTGTATATCACATCCATTATTTGGGTTATTAGTTTGAATTTAGGAGCTATACTCGTTACTCTAAGTTTATCTCCACCGACTGGTTAAGCTTCCAGTCCCTATGGAGCTTCTGTTGATGCCTCCTGTGTCGCAAATATGTCCCAGTTTGCATATCGAGTCTATGCTGCCTATCTTCAGTCACCATTTTCCTTTATGCTCTTGGTTGAAGGAAGTTGAAGCCTGAGTCGGCCATTCCTCAGTTGTCTTGACTTTGCATGTCGGCCATTCCCGGTACTGTTACTGGTTCATGCAAATCTTGTTCGAGTTCTTCCACGTTATACAACATTGCTGAGTACCTCGTGTTGGTTGATGGGGGATGCCTTAATTCCCTCCTTCCAACGGATTCCATCCCATCGACTTCAGATCATTTATTATGGGATAGGAGTCTAGAGTCATTTGAGTGCCTTGAGACTTACAGTCATTAGTGGTAGGTTCTCTCACCATTGACAGTTTTGGGAATACATCAATGTCCCCTGATCGATGGATTCTTCCAAGTGTTTGACCTCAACACATCTATTCACACTTGTTAGATTGCACTCTAGTACCTTGATTCCCATTTTCATTATCGGTGTGTGATCTCGCGTCTGTTAATGGTATACATCAATGACCGGTAATCAGACGATGGACTACTATGTTCGACCTTGACACCTCTATTCACATAGTAGGACATGTAGTCATATCGGTTTGTGTAGAAGACTTTCCAGCTTGGTGGCATTCCACATATGCTACCTCCTTGATCGTGCCAATGTTCATGATATTTCAGTTCTCGTGATTTGATTCCAATATAAATTTGTCAGATATCTTCAGCCATTATAAATATCTTGATCCATTGTATATTTTCATCTTCTATGGAGATCTTGATCTATTGTATATATTCATTATGGAGATTCTAATCTATTATATATTGTATGTGGCGATGACCACACATGTCATATTTTCTATATCATGCCTATTCATGTCCATTGTACTCTTATGTATCCGGGACTACTATATGTATTTGCAGTCATATGAAGAGATTGATTATTGTACTATATTTATGGATGGCTGGTTCTTCCACCTGGTTCTTCATCACTCCACTTCTGGGATGGATTTTATAATGTATTTTAGCCATCATGTTACCCGTCTGACCTCACACATTAGGGGGCATCTGTTATAGTTGATTTTACCACACATGGTTGATCACATGTTTATGGCCTTCCCTATCCCTCTGCAGACTCTTTAGACCCCATGGACTGATATTATACTTTGATGTTTCCAAGTTCATCCCTAAAAATCACATGTTTATTGTTGTACGAGAATTTTAAACCCATACTTGCATGTACACGCGACTTTTGACCTTATATCCGCATACATTGGGATGTGTGCATAAATCCAAATGTTTTTGGAGTTTTCCTTCATGTGTTTCTGAACCACTTGACTCCTGGCCTTCCATATGCCTTATGATCACTTGGATTTAACCCTCCATTACCCCTTTGGACTGCTATATAAGGAACCCCTTAGATATATTGAAGGGGAGGAATTGAAGAGAAACGAAACTATAGTCCATTGTTTCCATAGCTTGCATATACTTGAGTCTGCATCCCTTTGTCCCTTTGGAGCACTTTGTTTTCTTCCCAAGCTTTCCTTTTCTTGTGAGCTTGCTATCGAGAGATGGAGGATTGAGGTGGTGGGGGCCCAGGTGGAGGAATCAGTTTCTCTGGTTCGCAGATGTGCCGACAGAGGTTGTCACTTGTGTAATCTCTAATTTGATTAATAGAAATATCTTTTCCTATCCAATAATGTGCATTTGAATTAATATTGAATCCATGGATATATTTAATTGCTTATACATTGTTGATTATATATGCTAGAGTAGATCTAACACCATATTATATAGAATGCTTGTCTTGGTTGATGTTGTTGAGAGCAAATCGCTAACGCAAGCGGGATTGGAAAAAGCTCAACGAGGATCTACTCCAACCGTCTAGAATAAGGTACGATTCAAGGTCCCTTAGTGTTAGATGTTTAGTTTCTCTTACATATTGGGAAGGGATTGATTTCTCGTGTATAGCTATCTGTTGTGGTACACCCCAAGCCATAGGAAGTTTCTCTCCGTAACACTTGAGTTAAACTAAAAGATGAAACTTGATTTATGACACTTTCTTGATGAGACTTGAGTTAAACTTAAAAAATGACACTTGATTTTGCATCTTAACTAATTGGTTTAGAAGTCAGTTGAAGGGCGAGTTCATCCTAAATTCAGAAGACAAAGATATCAGCCGAGCATGAGAAGGATTACACACTTTTTATGCAAGATTTGATGAGATCAATGTGTAGAGTGAATTCATATTTTGAGGCATTCACTTTTTTGTGCAAGTGACCAAAAAGACCGAATCGGTTGTGTGATGGATCTACTGCTAGGTTCTTTTATTATTCTCCCTTCTCTCTTGCTCTGATATTGCACCATGGGTGCTTGGTATTTATCTTTGATAATGCACAAGGGGTGCTTCATGTAATCTGATCATTGCGAATACATTCTCTACTATTTATCAATATATAAGGAATATTTTGCTGGGGTTTTCTCCCTCAAGTTATAGAGTGTTTCCACAGGCTAAATACCGCATCATGTGGGAATGCTTATGCTTTTTGTTATTCAATTGTTTCAAGCACAAGTGTAATTCCGCAATTAAGATCAAAATTCAACATAATTGATAAGGGGAAAAATGCAGTGTAGCATTTTTGCAAATGGGATTTGCTTTTCTTGGACACACACACACACACACACATATCATTGATAATCATAATATAAATGGGTCATTGATCCCATTGTTACTGGCCACGCGGAGAGTACATGATATGGGAATTAGGGAAAATCCTCTACTTTAGAGGTCGTATTTCGCCTAATCTCCTTGCCCATCCTGAAAAATTCAAATCCCATCAAATTTTGTTACAAAACAAAATTTAAAAACTTTGCAGTGAAAACAAAGATCTACATAACATGGGAAATATACTGAAATAAATGAGTAAAAAATCAAACCCCCTATTAGATCAATGTGTTGTTTTTCAATAACAAGGTTCTTTTTCTCAAATTCTCATAACATTTCATTAACGATGCTGAATATTAATCTACCATGAAATGATTCTTTTAATTGAATTGATGATAAAAGGATTTTGTTCTATCTATAGTGGTAACAAAAGGAATAAAATTTAATCTGCCTTTTGATTAGAGGGAAATCCTTTGAGATAAAATGAGATTAGTACTTGCAAAACACAACACAGGTTTAAAAAATTGTTGTAAAGCTTTGCATATTTTGGTGTTTTAGAACAAAATCTTTGGTCATAATATCCACCTAGAAATTTGATCCAAAGATATCAAAATACCTGAACAAGGACCCTTTTAACTAGTTCCACCGTGGCCTCTATGTAATATACCTCTTTAACAAACAAATATTGAAATACTAGAAATGGCTAAGCAAATATCAACTGAGCCAAGAATTTTACACTCGAATCCAATAGAGAGGGCAAGAATCACCCAACACCATGCAACATATACAATGGAAAATTGTCGACCAAATCCCCCAACACAATTTGCAGTGAAGGCCGGGTCCCTACTACTTTACACTATTCTTTCGTTCATGACCAAATTGCAAAATTATCAACCAAGAAAAGATTATAAAACACATTCTATATATTAATCACCTGACCTTAATGCAAGTGTTAACAATTCCCTAAACCATGAAGTTCCATACACAACACAGTGGGACTTGGGACCAACCATCACAAACCAAATCAATGCTAGGTACAATGTTCCAGGCACACAACTTATCCACAAATAGAAATCATAAACATAAAAAAAGAAAAAATGCATAAATAGAAACAACAATACAATATATAAACAATGAACTTTGTCATTGCATACCCTAAATTTCAAATGAACACATATCAAATAACCAAACACGGGTAACCAAAAAACTAGCAACTAGCAATGACAGAATTGTAAACTACATGCCAACACTGGAAACAATAATCGTTCACCTACAAATAGAAACCTTAAAGATGAACCCTATATGAGAGCTTACCTTACCATTATTGCTCCTTTTCTGTGTTCATTGCACAATGTTTCTCAATCTCCAGAACAATCCTCCACCTCTATATCCAACAATTAAGTAAAGTAGAGTTGAATATCACCAAACAAACATGGACCAACGCTACTCATCCCAATATCAACAACACAAACCACCCCAAGATAACCAATCTTAAATATTTGAGTTTTCACCTTTTCAAGTGTCGAGAAGAGTTGTTGGAACACTGCAATGCAATATTTAATCTCCATTGAGCTTGTGCTATTTCTCTCCATGCCATACATGTCGTATAGTGGCTTGAACACCATGTAACACCCCGATTTTGACCCCAATTGCATTAAATTATAAATGATGTAAATAACATTAATAAATCATGATGTGGAACTTAAGGCAAATGCCCCACCATGGATTTAGTGTTCTACATTCCGGAAATTAAAATCGATGCTGATGGTTATCGTGCTAGTTGATGGCACAATATAATTTCTACATCATGCAAACATGCAATTTAATTAAATACCCACAACTAGCTATGTCAATGCAACATTAAAAGAGATGGGGGCATGATTTCCTAAGGATAAGGGGGGGGGGATATTTAACCTTTGGGGCCTATGGGGAAAAGCCAAATGTTAATAAAAGTACCCATCAAGTTGTCAACCCTCTTTCTTGTCTTATTCAACCAGTCATTTAATTCTGCCAGAAATTGGTTGGGTTAGTTATTGCATGAGAATGGGCAAGGTATGGAAGTCAAAAATTCGAATTTGGGGAAGCACCCATTTTTTGGATTTTTTTTTTTTGACTTTTGGGGCAAGTTAACACCCAAATATACATGCCCATTTGGCTATCCACCCACGTTCTCCATTTCCTTACGAAGTGGAAGATTGGGAGTTGTTTTCCTTCATGTTTTTGGCTTGCTGTGTATGTTTCCTTCACGTTGGGGCTCCTGGGATTTTTTCTCACCATCATTCATCCACGTTGGGGATCTATCAAGTAGCTAGGAGTTTCCCGTGTGTGGCATTCCCGTTTTTGGGTATGTTGTGTGTGTTTTTCCTGACATGGTCAGTTGTTTTCTTCATTTCCCTTAGACTAGGAATTCATTTTGGCAATGCTCTGTGGTTGGGTTTCCTCCCCCACAATTTGGATGCAATTCCCCATTGTTTTCCAAGATGGAAATCGTTTTTGGTAATGCCCAGGGAGTGGGAGAAGAGACCCACGATTTCTTGGGTGTTGTTGAGTCCGTTTTGGCCATGTTAGGGCCAAAATATCCATGGGAATCAAATTGCTGTTAGGGGGCTGTTTCCACCCATCTTGGCAATTTGTTTTGTTGCCCAACTATTTTTCCTCAACCCAGAATTTTGTATTTTGTTGTGTCTACATATGTGCTTTGGTCTAAACCTGCATTGTGCTGTGTAGAGCATTTCTCTATTGGCTTAGATGAGTAAGTCCAAGAATCCACTCGTTAGTGGGATAGCTATGTTTGGATGTGGTTATTGGCTTGACAGTTGGTGTTTGACCTTGTTGTGTGTAAGTCTGTCCCCTAGTTCCCTATGGAAATCATGCCCAGCTAAGGGGTGGCAGTGATGTTGAGAGAGTAAGGAGCACACTAGCCTATGGTTGGGTGGAACGTTGCAACGACATAGCTAGTTGAGAGGAAAGATTCTTCTCAAGATAAGTATTCTTGTATTTAACTTTGCAGTTGTATTTTCTTCATTAATTATCATGAACATGTTAAATGCTTGAACAGGATGAACGTTGCTTGTTTTATGAGTATGAATAGCATGTATGTGAATGCTTTCGCTGTAGATTGCATATTTTATACATCTACATATGTTTTAAAGTTTCTTACATTTTATATAATGTTCATCGGGCCAATTTACCCGGATTGCTAGCAGCATTAGTCGCGTCCTCTCTCTGGTAGAAGGGTGGGGATGTGACACATCGCAATTAAGCTTTCAAAATGATGAACATAAGTGAAAATAAAAAAGCAATTTAAGAGGAAAAAAATTGTGATGAATGAATGAATAGAACATAAAGTGGCCTTCATGAATGAATGAACAGAACAAAATCTTAGTGATGAACGAATGAACGAATAGAACAAAACAAAATATTACTGATGAATGAATGAACAGAACATAAGCTTACTGATGAATGGACATAAATAAGGAGGCCTTCATTCAAATGTGGTCCTAGAGGGCGGTATTATTAATAACACTGACCAACTCACCTCTGCAAACTGGTGAGAAGACCACCCATTGAACATGCATCCACAACGACCATAGCAGAAACCATGAGCCCACTACTTTAAAATCAACCCCAAACGACATGAAACAAATCTAGGTCTCTTCTCTCTAGAACAATCCATACGAGTCTACAAAAAATGAAATTGACCGTCGAAGTTGATTAGCATGTAGACTGGTTAAGTGCGTTATTATTCATTAAAAATACAATTGAGTGTATGTAAAGATTCATATGGAAAATATAAATGCAAAATAGAGAACCGTTGAGAACAACAAGTTGCCACACCTTGGTCTACAAAGACCAAGGGTAGATGTAAGCAAAATAGGGTCAATAGTATATCAGGAAAATAGTTATTTCAAAATTTAATTTATTACAGAAATTCATTTCCATTTCCAAACATTGCTATTTATGATGTACAAACCCTAAGTCAAGGCACAAAAAATAATCCAAACAATCGATTTCTATATGTCCCCTGCATACGCAGGGACATAGAAAGGATGATCACATTTGCATGATGAAATGAGGGAACCATAACTCTCTTACAAAATTGGTCTTTATATAAGACACTTGGGATTTATATTATATATTTTAATGGATATTGTAGAATAATTTTAGGTTCCCCATATGAAAGGTAGAATCAAGTTTAATTTATGTGGTAAGGGATATTTTGGATTCTATTTTTAGTTCAAATAAGATAAGGACTTATTTTTTTGAAGTGACTTATGGTTCCTTAGAATAAGTATGTTGTATATTAACAAGTGGTATATGGAGTCTTATGCAGAGGAAGATATTGCCTTAGTAATTACTAATTGGGTCACATGCCCACACATTAGCCTCAACCTCAAGTAAAATGAAATCCTTAAGGACATGAGTATTAAGTTTGGTAACTTTATAGACAAAAGATGAACCGAAAGCAAGTACATCGTTTCCCAGCATTTGGAATGTGGCCTTCCAAAAGAATGGTAGAGTTCACTTCAAGTGGTAATGTAGCGATATTTCCACTGGCTTGTGGGTAGTCCAAGCCTCTCATAATTTTTTTTAAATATATAGATTACTCAATTTAAAAGGAAAAAAAGAAAAAAAAACCCACAAATAGTTTTGCTTGCTGAGAATAATCTTAATATAACTAGAAAGAGGATAATATAGCATGTGTGTATTGTGTAAACCTAATTGTTTATGAACGAGTATTAATGATCTACTACTCGTACAAAGAACACAATAAAATTTTTGAATACTATTAAATTTCTAGCCTAACCTCCCCTAATTTTTTGCAATAAGAAAAAATATACTATACTTCATCAATGTGCAAGGTCATAAGACCCATTAGATAGTAGGCGGGTAGTGATTTCATGTAAAAGGTCCATGTTTATTGAATAAAGGCCCCTAGGTTGTTGACCCTCATTAATAATGGGACCATAAATAGTTATGGCTTTAGCTATTGAAGCACTATATATATATAGTGCCATACAAGCTATTCTGAGAAGGCCAAAATAAAGAAGTTTTGGGAAAAATTACCCTAATTTTTTCTTGGCACATTATAAAATGGTAAACCTTGTGGCATTGTAGAATAAACATATTACGATACTACAAAACAAAATTTTAGAGTCAAAGGTGTCGAAATTTAGAGTTACCAAAACTTCAATGTGAGTTACCAAGGCCATTTTTGAATCACGATTTTATAAAGAGTTCATCTTATTTCAAAATTTTAGCCTCAAAACCCTACCTTGAAAAGAAGTTTTTATTTTTATTTATTTTTTATTTTTTACATATAAAAAAATCATAATTGCATTAGTCAAAAAATAACTACATTTTCAGATGTTTTTTCATGATAAACTCATGTGCATCACTATTTGAATTCATTCCCAACCAAAAGTTCATGCTGTCATGTTACTTTTACTAATCCCAAATCATTACATCTCTAGAAAATATACTCATGCATGAGTCCTACTTTCATAAAATATACATTTACTAAGCAATAAATATTCAATGTCTACAAACTTATTATTGCCACTTAGGCTTATCAACATATAAACGACATATTTGACCGATTCAAAAATGATTTTAACACTTCCATTGATTGTAGAGGCCTTTTTTGGGTTAACAAGATTTATTTTATTTTATTTTTAGAGATATGTTCCATCGTCTGTAAATAACAAATATATCTATTGTTCAATGGGTAAACCCGCGATTGGGAAATCATACACATAGCAAATTCAAGGGCACTTAAGACACATTGCTGTGCACTCTTATAATATTTGTTGGTACCCCTTTGAGTGGTATTACATTAGACAACACTTGTATATGGAACTTCACTTCCACCTACCCTTGGGTATATTGGAAGTCCATTGGGTGTACTTGGAACCAACTTGAGATAAAATTGATCAATCGTCTTATTACTATACTAACCTGAGAATAACACTCGTGGAAATCACTCTATAGTACTTGGGTAGTCAAGTAGTATGGCTAAGTGCACAATTGAGTCTCCATTTTTAATTCCTTGAGATATTTGCTCAATTACTATTGTTGCACCTCACATGTATATCAGAGAGCTATAGTTCTTGGCATTTCCTTGTCCTTAGGATTTGAAGGATTCCACCATCACATAAATCTATAAAGCACCTCACTCCAACACCCCAAACAATATGACCACCCACTATACTACTGGTAGGTTAGACTCACTTGGAAGCTCAATGTACAGATCTTAATGGCCAGATTCAACATCTTCAATGGACCATCAATAGTTGGGATCAAACATGTGATAAGAAGTTGGAGTAAAAAATAGATCACTTGGAGAAGATATTGTCTGAGAAGTTGACACATTTGAAAGTTAGTGGAATACATCTAGAAGAACATGGGTATGCACATTATAGTGAATCACAATAGGAAGAAACTTCTCACTCAGGACTATCTAGCCATCAACAACCCCCTTCAGATCCTCATAGCGATAAACCACCCTCTATGGATAATGACACCTAGAACCATTTTCATAAATAAGAACAAGTTTGATGGTTCTAACCCATCATGTTGGGTCACCCAAATGGAACATTTCCTTTCCCTTAATTGTATGATTGATGACATGATGAAAATCATGGTGTTGTTCTTGAACTGGGATCTAAGACGATGGAAATTGCCGGACTAACATAAAAAGGCCTATGAACACTAGGTTGCATGGAGTCTATTTGTTAAATCTATTCATGAGTGGTACAAGCAAGATCCTCACTATTTGGGGTGACTTACCAAGTTATGCCAAACATACTTAGTCACAAAATTTACCCTATCCATTGAGTAACTAGCCATCCCTACATAGAACTTAACATATTTTTTATAGAAAGAATGTTTCATCAGTGGCCTCAAGGAGGTGATTAAGGCACAAGTCAGAATGAAACATCATGTTACCTAGTTGGAGGCATCTGAGAGGGATCTTTAAGCAGAGATAGTGATCAATGCACAAATCAACAAACCCTCTTTCATTCCCTGTACTCGCCCCACACACATCAATTCCTTGAGAATAATTCCTTTGTCTCCCTTGAAATAATAGAGGTTTCCCCCCCAAAAATGGAAAATCGACAAAGATATGGACTTTTCTATAATTGTGATGAAAAGTATGCCCTAGGTCATAAATGTAAATAACATAAGTTATTTCAAATCAATGTGACAACTCCTACCCAGTATGAAGACATAATTATGGAAGATAACCCTATGCTTGAAGCTACTAACCAAAATCCTCCCATGCTAGTATAGGTGGAACTTGAAGTCCATCAAGAAGAACCACTGAGTCTCTCTTCATGCTTTATTTGGCATTTCAACCCCACGCATCTTGAAACTTATGGGTTACATCAAGCACTACAAAGTAGTAGTTTTGGTTGACGGTAATAATACCCACAACTTTATTCACTGATGATTGCTTGAAGAAATCCACTAGATGACCAACTTTAAAATTATGATAGCTAATAGTGGGAGGAAATGTGCAGGGTGTTGTGAAAATGTGAGACTCTAATTGGGTGAGTACCATCTCAAAAATCATATGTTGGAAATAGATATGGATGGTTGTGATATAGCTTTAGGGGCATAATGGATATGCCCATAGGGGCCAGTTAATATGAAATTGAAGGAATTATAATTAAGTTTTACTTAGGAATCCCATACTCACACCCTCAAAGGGATCTAGGAAGGCTCCCCTGAAATCATAAGTTTTCATTGGATGGAAAATTATTGAAGAAATGACACTCTATAATTATTTCCCACTTCCATGCCATATAGGATCTGGATAACCCTTCACTAGAAATCACCCAAACATGAAAAGTGTTTTGGAAAAATATCAATAGGTCTTTGAGACACCAAAGGGTTTAACCCCATCTAGAGGAGAGAATGATCATTTTACTCCCTTGATTTTGGGAAGTCAACCGCCAAATGTACACTCATATAGGAATCCATTTGCAAAAAAGAATGAAATTGAAAAGATCATTCAAGGGATCCTAGAGGCTTGAGTCATTCATCTTGAGATTATCCCATATTCATCCCCAATGGTCATGGTTTTAAAGAAAGAAGGTGCATGGCACAAGCGTCCTTTTATTTGTTCCCTCAACAAGTTGACCATCAAAGATAAATTTCCCATACTACTTATTGATGATGTTTTGGATGAGATCGACGGTTCTCAAACTTTACCTTTGTTAAGAATACCACCAAATTAGGATTAAAGAGGTCGATATTCCAAAGACAACTTTCTAAACACATGAAATCCATTATGAGTTTTTGAAAATTCCCTTTGTAATTTGTAATGCCCCCTCTACCTTTCAAGGCCTCATGAATATAATTTTAAGGCCATATCTTTGTGATTTTGTGCTAGTTTTCTCTTATGACATCTTGATTTACAATAAACCTAGGTATGTGCATGTACAACATGTTGACAAAGCCTTTAACCTCCCACAAAACCATTACTTTCTCGTTGAAGTCTCCAAATGTGATTTTGGGGTCTCAGTAGAATACTTAGGTCAGATTATTGGACAAGATGTGGTGATAGTGGACCTTGATAAGATTGTGGCAATGCAAGAATGACTCCACCCTAAGATATTGAAGAGCTTATGTAGGTTTTTATGCCTTATGGGATACTACAAGAAATTTGTGAAGAACTATGGTAAAATTGCACACCTAGTGACAACCCTGCCAAGAAAAAATTCCTTTGCACAAATGAAGTGACATAACAATAATTCCTAGTTTTAAAGCAAGCCATGTGCACCACCCTAGCCTTATGCATGCTTGATTTACTAAGACTTTTGTACTGGAATGGGATGCTTCAAAATGTTTGGCTGCAATCTTAATACAAGATGGAAGACCCTTAACATTCACCAATAAGGAATTGTGTGAAAGGAATTTGGGAAAGTCTACCTATGATAAAGAAATTATAGCCATCCTACTTGCAGTTTACACATGGCAGCCATATTTTATAAGGTGGCACTTCTAGATCAAGATCAATAACCACAACCTAATGTATTTTTTGGAACAAATATTATCATCCATATAGTAGCATAAATGGGTCACTGAGATACTTGGATATGGTTATGATATCATATACAAAAAGGGAAAATACAATATTTTGGTAGATGCATTGTCAAGGAAACATGAGTAAGAGACATCCCTATTTTTCTTATCCTCTTTGGTACTTGAATGGTTAGATGAAGAATGAAAATAATGGATAACCATTGCTACTACATATAAGCTCATCAAGCAAGTCCAATAGGATCCCAACCCTCCAAAGGGTTACACTTAGTAGTAAGATACATTACGGTAAAAGATCAAATTTTTTTGGTACCTAACTCTACCTTAAAACAAACAATATTAACAGAGTTACATTAATCACCCCTCACGGGTCACTCAAGATTTTAGAAAACTTAAGAATGTGCTAGGTGATCCTTCTTTTGGGAAGGCATGAAAAAGGATATCCTTACTTTCGTAACAGAACATGACACTTGCCAAAGGAACAAGGGTGAGGAAGTGAAGATACTATGGCATCGCAACCATTTCCAATACCAGACACTATTTGAATTGAAATTTCCATGGATTTTATTGTCAGTATTCCTAAAGAAGGTAACAAATTAGTCGTCATGGTGATAGTGGATCAATTTTCCAAATATACTCATTTTTGTGCACTCAACACCCATTTACCCTGACAATGGTTGCCCAATATTCTCTATACCAAATTTTCAAATTGCGTGGCATGCCTACCTCCGTTGTGTCAGATTGTGATCCCACATTCACTAACAAATTTTGGAAATAAATATTTAAACTACAACGCACATAGTTGCAAATGAGCACATATTATCACCCCCAAATAAATGGCCAAACATAAGGAATCAATAAGTGCCACAAAGCATGTTTGTGATGTTTTGCATGTGAAAAGTATCACCAGTGGGCACCTTGGTTACCATTGGAAGAATGGTGGTACACTACCACTTATCATGAGGCTACAAAAATGACACCGTATGAAGTGGTTTATAGACAATAACCACCCTACGTGGTTTCTTATCTATTAGGTATTTCCAAAGTAAATGCAATTGATAGTCTACTTCATAATCATAATATCTCTCTTTCCATAATTAAGGAAAATTTGACAATGGCTCAAAATCTCATGAAGCAACATGTAGAATAGCATCGCTTAGAGCATTCACTTGTAAAAAGTGACTAGATTTTCCTTCAACTCCAACATTGTAAGAAGACTTCACTCAAAGTTAAAGGACATCAAAATATTGCACCAAAGTATTATGACCCATATCAGATAGTTCAATGGATTAGGAAGGTGATCTACAAATTAGGACTCACAACACACTCCAAGTTCCACCCATGATTTCACATATCCCATTTGAAAAAGTCCATGGGTCAAAATTGTCAAGTTCAAACTACATTACTAGAGATTAATGACAAAAAACAACCAAAATTCACATATAAACGACCGTGTGGAGACCACTGGTGGAAAATTAGTGGTCATTGATCACGCAACCAATTAAAGAATGAAATAGTTCAAAAATGGCTTGCAACTGTGAATTCTTTCATTAATCAAAAGTAATTAGATAATTAATTATAATGAAGTACAATGGCTAAATAGCCACATGCAATTCAAATCGATGTGAGGAAATTCGAATTGATTTGACTCTACTTGTCTGAATGGTTAACTGACCTTGTCTAAATCATTATCGAAGTTCAAAATCACAACTCAAGTGTATAATTCAATATTAACTAGTCTAATTGACTGAGGTAGGTGAGTAAATGCACCTCACGTGCATGAGACCATGCAAACATAGCACTAACTGAGTAGAAATGAGTGTAACATGCTATAACTGAATGTAACTGACTCCTAACTGAGGTTGACTAGTCACCAATTGAACTGAACTAATGGAGGTTGGTATTGGCACTCCTAGTGTCTCCTAATTTGTAGGGATTGATCTAGGAGGCTCCTAAACTAATGCATGCAAGTGCAATCAATGGAAGTTGGCCTCAATTAGTGTTCCCCACACTTTAGTAACTGGTACATGTGGCCCAATTAGGCCAAGTAGACCCAATGGTCCTAGTGACTAAAAATAGACTGAAAGGACTCCCAATTTAGACATGACTCCTGATTTAGATATAAATGACTAAATTGGACAAGGAAGGATTATAATCCTAACACCCCCCCTGAATTCTTACTTGGACAATTTGTGGGCCCTGGTAACTAAGACTATAGGTCACC
Organism: Pseudotsuga menziesii; assembly: GCA_001517045.1. NCBI lineage: Eukaryota > Viridiplantae > Streptophyta > Pinopsida > Pinales > Pinaceae > Pseudotsuga > Pseudotsuga menziesii. The sequence goes on along the minus strand of LPNX010535056.1, from coordinate 671,019 downwards.
CATTACACCAAGTAAAGTAATTGTTCAATACAAGGAGTTGGGGAAAAAACCACATGGGAAAAAATCCCCCCCTCTAACTAAGCAGATAGAATCAGGATTCAAGTTTGAAAAACTTGAAAATATGTTGCTGAAATATCTGTGATGTAGAAAAGTAGCATGCATGATGTTCTGTGTACAGGTATCCTGGGACCTGGCATGTAGACTTCTCCATCTTCTCCCAAAATGATGATGGAAGGAAGGAGGAATGTAACCTTTGCCTATTTCTGGATGAAGAGGTGTATGATCCACTCTATTATTCTGAATGCACTGTGACTGATCAACCCTTTCCATGTAGCAACTTACAGGTATTTTGTTTCATCTCTATGAAGGAGGTAATATTGCATGACATAGCGCAAGGTTCTTTGTCTTCTGAGTGTCAGCTGGATTTCTAGTCATCTTCCTAACTTCCCGCTTGGGAGTAGGGTTTGGATATGGATCTGAATCACCCTCAATATCAATCTCATAAACTGATATAGTTGGTTCTGCAATACTACTGGGAACTGCAAAAGAAGTAAATGGAATGTTTTTACCTTCCCTTGCAAGTGGTTGCTGAGAGTGCACTGGTTCTGAAAAATGGCATGAAGTGTGAGAACTTGTATGCCTTGGAGGCATGATTTGAAGCACCCCTCACTATGATGTTCTCAATAGAGATATCCGTGATCTCCACTAAGTCAGGACCAAATATCACTCACTTTGGAGAGCCAATATGAGTCATCTAGTATATAGATAACAAATTTGCAACTAAGTAGGGCACATAAAGCACATCTTTGAACTTTCCATGTTCAAGCTTGATAGAACCCTTTCCTTTGGCTTGAATTTGACTGTTATTTCACATATGAATACTAGGACCATCAAAATACTGCAAGGAAGAGAATGATTCTCTGGATGTAACCATGTGATTGGAAGCTCCATAATCAATAAGGAAGGCATTTTCTATTGAGCAGCTAGCCTTCAGTGCATGGCATGTCTCTTCATGTTCTTTAGTTTCTTCTCTATGGTCAGCCTTCCTTGCGGTAGAAGGTACGGTAATTTTATGTTTCTTTAGAAGAAGAGCCATCTCATCAATTGTTCTTCTCATACAAGAGCTTTCTGGATGAAAGCCCCTTCCACAGTAAAAACATAGTGCCTTTCCTTTGCCATTCTTCTTGCTTCTCTTTGAACCTGAAGGATCATTTGACTGCTCTTTCTCCATAGGAGACTCATCCTTTTGCTTCCCTTTATCATTCTCTACCTTAGGTCCTCTTGCAGCCAGTGCTTGATCTCTGGAAGATCAAATAATCCCCATTTGGATCAACTTGTCCTGCTCCTGAGTGAGAGATTCAATGAAGGAGTTAAGAGTAGGAATCCTCCAATTTGGAGTAGTGAGCTTCACTAAATGAAATGTTGATACAAAGACTGAGTAGTCTGCACCAAGTTTTGAGACAATGTCAAGGATGAGTTGATCATCCTCCTTCTCAACCTTGCACAAATTCAACTGGAACACTAGATGCTTGAATTTGGTGAAGAAGTCATTTAGTGTTTCGAAATTGGTTGGATGAAGATAAATCGTCTCATTTTCTAGCCGATAGATCCTCAAGTCATCCTGCTTGTCAAATAAGGAAGCAAGATTATCCCAAACCTTATTGGGATTCTTCAATCCATTATGTGGAAGAGAAGATCTCAAGATATTGAGAGGCACAAGCATCCATATGCTTCATCAAGCCTATTCAAGTACTTTTCTTTGTCAACATAATGAATTGGATCTGCCTCTGTCTCCATTGTGAGTCTGAAGAGTCTTTTGGATCGTAGCTGCATCTCCATGTTCTCCTTGCACTGGTGGTAGTTGAAAAGAGTGAGAATCTCCATTGGAGGAGCCATTTAGAATGCAAAGAAAAATACTGAGGTGCTGTAGCAAATGCAGTGAAGGAGACTGAGCCGCTTGTAGGGAATGCGGTGAAGGAGACTGATAAACTTTTAAATCACACAATCAAATAGACAAAGTAAGGTTGACAACCTGCACTTTTGGAATTTCCTTCACACCCAACATAGTTGATCAAGCAAGCTTGATCAACTAATTCTTTACTTGGGATATTAAGTGGTAAATTCTCCGCTTCTGGTGCAGTACTGGAAGGAGCAATTTTGCTCAAATTATTTTTTGATCCAAGTATGAATTTGTAGTAGAAGTGCCTTGTCCTGTCGAGGCTCTAATACCATATAAAATTGAGGACATAGATCTGTGGACCAACACACAACTCATAAGATAGATCATACAATTTACTCAGGAATTGAAGAATGAAACAGTGCAAAAATGGCTTGCAAATGTGAATGCTTTCATTAAGAAAAATTAATTAGATCATTAATTACATGAAGTACAATGGCTAAATAGCCACATGTAATTTGAATCCATGTGAGGAAACTTGAATTGATTTGACTCTACTTGACTTAATGGTTAACTAACCTTATCTAAATCATTATCGGAGTTCACCGGAGTTCAAAATCACAACTCAAGTGTATAATTCAGTGTTAACTAGTCTAATTGACTGAGGTAGGTGAGTAAATGCGCCTCACCTGCATACAACCATGCAAAACTAGCACCAACTGAGTGTAACAGGATAGAACTGAATGAATCTGACTCCTAACTGAGCTTGACTAGTCACCAACTAAACTCAACTAATGGAGGTTGGTATCGACACTCCCAATGTCTCCTAATTTGTAGCTATTGATCTAGGAGGCTCCTAAAATGGTGCATGCAAGTGTAATCAATGGCAGATGGACTCAATTAGTGTTCCCCACACTTTAGTAACCGGTACATGTGCCCCAATTAGGCCAAGTGGACCCAACGATGCTAGTGACTAAAAATAGACTGAAAGGACTCCCGATTTAGACATGACTCATGATTTAGATATAAATGACCAAATTTGAAAAGGAAGGATTATAATCCTAACATGTGGTTCACCCAAGATGGGCTACATGTACACAAAAATTGTCAATCCTTTATTCTTTTACCATCCAACAAAATGAAGGGACACAACCTGCAACAACCCCACCGCACTTCCTTTTCACTCTTTCACAGTCTCTCTCTCACAATCACAGAGATCGCTTTTACAATGCTATAATACAATACACAACCATATTACAAAGTTTTACTTTTATAGGGGAATTACCATGGGAAAATACCACATGTCACCCAATACCATGGGCTCGTAAACTGTTGGCCAACAAACTTCCCAAAAATTTCTTTTGGGGTCTTTACCCCCGAACCCCCATTGGGAGCTCGCTGGCCCTTAGACCCCTCAACCGGGGAATATGGTCCCCCCAGACCCTCCCAGGGAGACGATGTCCCCTCACATACCCTTGTTGAGATGAGTGTACAGTAAAACAAGGGTACAAACATGAATGAACAATAACATCTCTGAATCTAGAAGATCATGATCCAACCGACACTATTTTATCTTAACAAACTTCTTGAAATTTCTAGACATGCTTCCCTTTTCTTTGCATATTTGATTATCCATAGCCTCAAGAGGAAATACCTCATCTTTATTTCTCAGGCTAGTGATCTTATCTACTACCTCAAGAATAAAAAGTGATACATGAAACTAGGAAAGTGCATCTTCAACTCTTCTTTGTAAATGTCTAATAGAAAACATACTGCTTTCACTGCACTATGCACAACTTAACAAGCAAAAATCCATGCCTTTTCCACTTTTACCAATTAGGTACTCAAATATTTCAAACTATTTCACTATTGTATTGAACTTCACTTCTTGAGTAGAGACTTGTCAAATATAAGAATAATTACTTTAAGATCGATTTCTATCCAAGCTTGCTTAACTATATTAGTTAAAATAAGAGTCCTCCAAAATAAAGAATAGAAATATTTCTTACTTGAACATAAAAACTCAAATCTTCAATGTTAACTTCTAAATAGTTTTCCTCTGCATCGAAGCAACCATTCTCCTGTTGCAAGAATTCAACCCTTGAATTTTCCACGTGTGACTCAAACTTGGATATAGAGTTTCCCATCAAAACTTCTGATTCTCTGGTAATTCAAAACTCCCCATACAATTACCATGCCAATCACTTTTGAGACTGTGAATGTGATATTCAAATTCAAGTCTTATAAATACACCATCCAATCTAACATTCAAATTGCACTCCACCCATTGTTGTCCTGCATAGGAACAAGAAAATCCGTGTCCATCATTTGCTTTTCAACTACCACGTTCTAAAGCTATCATTGTTCACCCTTTACCAAAACCAGTTGATTAATTTTTTTTAAAGTCCTTAACTAACTCAAGGAATATCCAAATATATAGAGATAAAGCCAATACTTACCAATAACATGCTAGAATTAGTAAAGATAAATCCAATCTCTTAGCTATTTTTAGAAAAGGGATAACAAGCAATTTTTTAGCCTCATGTATCAACAAATATAAATAATAACACATTTTTATTTTATTTTACAAGTTATGCAAAACCAATATCAACATGTCAAAATGACAATATTCAAACACTACCCCAATAATAGTCTGGCCGGATCAATGAAGGTAGCATAACAACAAGGAATGGCATAAATGAGTAGTAATTTGTTTACCATATTTATACTAATTATGACACTAATTTGCTAATTTGTCAAAATACCTATGAATTACTTTGAATAACTAGAAAACCATTAATCCATTCACTATTCACGCTAACTCGGTCCATCAAACCTTAAGAAATAACTCAGTCCGTTTAGATCACATATATAGGACAAAGAAGATCCCAGTAGTAAATGTTTTCCTTTTTTAAGTTTCATTATGACATAAGAGTTCAATGATAACATGCTTCATAGTTGATACTATGGGTTCATGTTGGAAGAAGTAAAGTAGACTAAAGTAAAAAAATCCTAATGTATGAAATATATAGTGCATTGCAATCATCTATTTTTGAAATCTTTAACAACAAATTAAAATGCACACAACCTTCAACGTTGAGAATTAAAAAAATAAGCATTGATAGAATTCCTTCTTCTATTTATCAGCCAATCAACAACTCTAAAATTTAAATATCAACACACTATCCAAAAACTGAATTAAATAAACTAAATACTGGAACAAGGCTAAAAGAATTATGATTATGCAATGCAAATGGTATATACAAAGATTTGAGTGCTTGGAGAGCTAGTTGTAGATGAGTCTCTACCCTGATATTTTTTGATGGAGCATGCCATGGACAAAATTGTATGTGTGGAATTGGTAAGGTTTTATTTCTTCAGGATCAACACTATTTTAATTTCTCTACCGATTTGGGTCAAGGTGCAAGCAGTCGTACTAAGTTTTTAGCACTATTATCTCTTTTGAGGTTGGCTTTGCACATGCACATTTCCAGTTTAGAGTTTTATGGCGATTCTTGTTTGGTTGTTAAATGAATGAATATCAGAAAATATATTCTTGATATCTCTTTCATTCTTTAACATTTCAAATAAAGATAGTCCCCTTGTATTTCACTAAAATCTCATTTTCTCATATTTACAAAGAGTTAAAATATGACTATTGAGACACTTCAAAGAAAGGATTGGTTAAGCCTCTAGGTTTACTTCATATCAAGTAGTTTGTTGCATATTTTTCCATTAAATATACTAATTGGGACTTATAAACCTCTAAATGTTGTAAGATGGATATCTTTTTCAATGATTTACAGATGTTTCTTGAATTGGAAGACTATATAATCTTTGTTTCCTTTCTTGGGTTTTCTAGGACATCATGGACCTATTTTGGGTACTAATATCTTTGGATAGTCTACGTTGTATGACATTCAAATCAAAATGGTATTTTGAGGTTTTTACTTTGAAGTACATACATATGTAGAAGTTTTCTTTTCTATCCTACTATATTGAGTTCAATATACTGTAAGGACATGTTGTGTTGTGCAGGTACTTTTCATTCCCATATGAATAGAAAATTGTAATGTCCCTTATATAATTATCCTTATTTTCATTTTTGTTTTATAAAACAATATTTCAATTTTAGTCAAAACCAACCAATTACTTGGCATATTCTTTTTTTATATTTTTATTGTGAAGATCTATTGCTCCATGCCCAAATCTCACTTGATTGGTAAATTATTATATATTTACTACGATCACTAACAAGTCATATAAGAATTTCAATTCTCATCTAAAATGTTTTTTTTTGTTGGTAGGAATTTATTACGGTGAGGTTTAGGCCCTCCTAAGATTAATTTATAACTAATCAAAGAGTTTTACAAGAAGACATTAGTAACAAGAAAACATATAAGCAAGCATGGTTTGTAATGTAAGATGCATACTAGAAATCATAGAAATTATTTGGTTCATTGATTCTCTATCATATTCTGTCTCAAAAGTAGTGGTTCTTGAATTCAATCGTGCAAAATTAAGTTGAACAAATTCACCAAATTTATTGGCTTAAGAAACTATAGAGTTGTTGAGAAAACAACTACATTCAAAACTATTGATAAGATGAAACTATGGATCTGTTAGGTATATATTTTGAATTTCAGTTCATTCTTGACCATTGTCCTAAGAAAATATTTTCATAGAAAAATAATCCTTAGTATTCTAGATCATATTTTATGCTTCCCTTAAATTTCACCCGTTCAATTGCTCATCTCTCTCTCTCTCTCTCTCTCTCTCTTATCCCCCCTCCTCTGCCTCTCCCTCCTTCCCTCTCCCCTCTCCCTTCTCCCTCCCTCTCCCTCTCCCTCTCCCTCTCCCTGAAGTTATAAATATTCAGTTAAATATGAATTCCTCAATCAGTGCTTTAGTTAAAGCATTAGTCGGACTATTAATGATCAACATTCAATTAATTAAAGAAGATCTCAGTGGTCATCAATCAACAATATTCAGTTAATATTGGTTAACTACCTGATCAAAGAAATATGGACTAGTTAATTAAAGTGTTTACACTTTAGTTAGACTAACATAAGACACTTAAGTTAAGAAAGCATGTTGCATGTGACACTTGAGTTATTGCACTATGACACTTATGTTATCCTATTAACTAATTCATTAGTATTCAGTTAGAGATTGAGTTCACTCCAACGTCAGTTAACTATTAGTTAATATCCATGATTAAAGATATTGTGTATTAGTTGTGTATGATGAAGATTCAATGCATGGATTGATTATTCAATTCGAAATTGTAATGCATGTGTGGCTAATTCTCATGCAACCATTCACTACGGTCTGTATGAAAATCATTATGGATTGTTATTAATATGTTAGGCATATGGCAAGTTTAGAACAATTGTAACAGTGGATCTCTCTTCTCTATCGCTATGTATTCTCTCTTATTAGTCAATCTTCTTATGTTGTAAAAGTCTTTCTCTGCAATCTATTTATTATACTCTGAAGAGTTGCTGGGGTTTTCATCCTCTTTTTATGAGTATTTTCCTTAGGGTACATAATGTGTCATGGATGAATTATTGTGTGTGATTGAATTGTTAATTGTTACATGTCCTCAACATATCATTGATAAAAGTTTTAAAGTTCAAGTATCTCCATTATTGCTCCAAATAGTAACATGGTATCAGAGCATAGGGCATGCAAGAGCTTAGTTGAAAGCAACAAAATACTATGTAGATATTGAATTATTGAGAAAAATATTGGAGCCATGGCATCGATCTTTGTCCAACCAGAAGACCGACTTGAAGGGAGAATTCAAGAGCAAGTCAATATCCACCATTCCTATCACTTTTTAGGAGACAAATTTCATGGAGCATTTCTGATCAATCCGTGATAAATTAAACAAAACCGATGAAAACCCACTTCCCAAATGGGACGATTTAGCTTAAGTTACAGAGGATTTCAAAAATTCACAACTATTTGTGAGATACGATAATATATTTGAAGATAAAATTCTCAGAATTCGTGGTATGACCGTTTTTACAAAACTGGATGAATTGGTCGAATGAACGAGGGATTTATGGATTGGATATTCTTCTTCTTCAATGGATATTGTGTTTAATGAGATAATAATAGAGTTTATAGTCATGTAAAGAAGAGGACGATGATTGTTGGAAGAATTTTTTCTTGAAGAATAGAATTCACTTCAGGTTGCATGGAATCCAGTTTCTCCATGCAGATATTCGCTACCTCTTGCATGCACTCAAATTTGCAAAGAGATCAAGACCGAGGGACTCCAGTAATCTCCACAGGGAAGCATAGATCAAGAAGGGGCACACACAATAATAAAATATAAGTACGTGTGTTTTTTTATAATATGCTATTTCGATCTATATGCTTTGATTACAGTCATATAGAGATTCCTATTCGTGGGATTGGGTTGTGAGCATATGTGTTGATTGTCTTTCTTTTATTGGAAAACAACAAAATTCATAAAGATATGAATATAGAGCTGCATGATTGATTCATGAAATATAAATTCTAGACTACATGATTGTTCATAAAGATATGAATATATAGCTGCATGATTATTCATAAAGATATGAATATAGAGATGCATAATTATTCATGAGATATCAATGTTGGGTTGCATGATTATTTGATTATCATATGCTTTTATAAAATCAGATTTTGTTTTATTACAATATGTATTCCTAGGATTAGGAATGATGTTATGGTATGAACATGATTAAAATCATATGTTACAATCTTTATATTTATTGGTAAATAGAAAACTCATGTTAAGAAGAATCAAGGGTTGCATAAATATTCATGAGATATAAATATAAGACTAATATAGAACTACAAAACATTACATGAAATATGAATGAGGTTATGTCGAAACATCGATTCAATGTATACATAACTATATGAACCACTACAAATACATTGAAGTATTCATGTGATTAAATTCATGAGATATGGGTGTACTGAAACATTGGTTAAAATGTTTTGCATGTCAGTGTGTGTTGTTTTTCATTTTATTGAAATGACTGGATTATGCAAGGTTGCTAATAACTTGATTGAATTTGGCTTGTAGGGAAAAATTATATGCCCTGAACTACAAGTAAAAATGGCATGTATTGAATGAGGAGTAATTCCGATGGATGATCCTGAAAGAGAGTGGGATGTGTGAAGCAAGAAGCTTCTGATAGCAGATCAGGAGGTTCCTATGTATTAGGAAGAATCCAGAGTAGAAGTCCTAATCCTATTTTGTGAGATGTAAATACTCTTGAAGATAATTAAATTATCTTATTCATGTTTCAAGAAGATATTCAAACATAGATGAGCATGAAGTCTCCGTGATTGAGGACCCAAATTATGATTCTCACATCCTGATGGTTAGAGGGAATAGCTAGATTCGCTAGCTCCTGAAGAACCAGTAAAACTGGTTTATGTATATTCTGTTAAGAGGATACATGCATGATGCTCATATTCAAAAGGAATCTGAGAATTGTATTCAAGATTTTTTTTATGATTCTTTTGATTAGTGGTGTGGATATCACCAAACATAGAATTTCCTCAGTTAAGGAAAATGTGCAGTTAAAGAGCCTGAAGAGTTTCAAGATGATGGACTATAAATCCATGAACACACATATGAAGATAAATATGAAATTTTATAATTCTTATTTCATATTTGGAGGATCTCAAGACAATTGAGATGTATTTGGTTAGTCACAGGTCCCATGATCTTTTATGTGCTTTGCTTTCTTTACATAGACATGTAAAAAGCATGTGTTGTGGTACCTACTTGGTACAAGTGTATGTGGACTTGGATATGTATTGGTCGGTGAAATAAATTTAAAGAGATATGGATTTTGACTAGTGCATTGATCAAGGAAGATCACATATGTTGATATAGATAGAGCATGTTGTACAGTAGTAAAGATTTATGAGGTTCCTAATCAGTTATATCCGAGACATGGTATAGAAAAGAGAAATACAACTCCAATACATATCTATAAATAAGAAATACAGGGAAAACATTCACTCATGGAGCCTGAGTCATATGGATTGTAGAGAATGGCCCAAGAATATTTTATTTTGGATAGACATCAAGAGTGAGTCATATATCTTGATTGGATAAGAGTGAGTCATATCACTTGTGAATGTCAAGAGTGAGTCATATCTCTTGATTATACAAGAGTGAGTCATATCTCTTGTGAATGCAGGGAGTGAGTCATATCTCTTGATTAGACAAGACTGAGTTATATCTCTTTTGGTGTTCAGTACAGATGAGATCATTGCCAACATTCTCACTAAGCCTTTGTCTGGGACAAGCTTGGTATATAAAAACTCCTCCAATTGGAGAGGGAGTATTAACGTGTCTTCACAGGCAGTAATAGATAAATTCTCCACTAGTTAGTCATGGCACATGACACATGAGGCCAAGAGTTGTGATACCTTGTGGAGAGAATCCACATGAGGAGAGACATGGTCAAAGCCTCATAGACTATTAATACTCAATAAGTGTTATAGTTTGGACTATCAGAGAATAGTTAAACCTATTAGAGAGGTAATTGGGTTGTTGGGGTAAAAAGAGAATGGAAATATGACAAAGAACTTCTCTAGATAACATAAGATTCTTGAAGTCAACAAATGTTGAATATTGAAAGAAAATATGATATTTTATTTCTACATGATATTACACATTTGATGTGTGTTGTTGTATATGATGGATGTGAAATCTATAGTTTCTAGTTTAGAGAAACTGATTCTGGATTGGATCCAAATGATGCTACTATGTGTAAGTAGTTGGTTGGTCTTTGAGCATACCTGTTGTATTTTATGCTTACTACTAAGCATATGTTTGAGTACCTTTAAGGTAATTTAGAATAGGCTCTTTATTGTATCTTGATACATGGAAGACCTATTATATGATTGTGTTATCCAACTATTGTTTTAGCCTGAGATAAGCTATGTATATTGCGGCTAGTACTAAAAAATATAAAGAGAGGATAGTACTATACAAGCAAGGTGTATTTTCAACTAGTATTAAGAAAAGTGTATTGCAGATACACTAATACATGTACATATTTTTCCCACTACAAATCGTTGCTATTGCAACACTTTTGTGTCACAATAGCGACTATCATGACCCCATATTTTCATGGAAACATTTTCATCGTTATAGCCACATGTTGAATCATTCGTCACTATGGCTACATGAAAGAGATGCCACTTGGCATGCGTGGATGATGCTTACAAATAAACTTTCTCTGCTATAGCGATGGACAATCGTTCCTAAAGCAACAACTCTTCATGCACATACTGACGAAGATGTTATACAAGTGATGGTTAGGTGTCTCTATAGCAACATAAAACCATGCACATACTGACAAAGATGCTATACAATCTACGATTAGGTGTCACTATAGCGACATAACACCATGCACATACCGACGAAGATCCTATACAAGCGACAATTTTTTGTCGCTATAATGACAAATTATCATTCATTGGATAATGAATTACCAAGTCCTTTCCATCGCTATAGTGACACTTTCTGAGTATTTAAAAAAAATACACCACCATAAGCATCATCTAATCTAAAAATTGGAATTTTGAAGAACTCTACCAAGAGTGAACATGAGATCATATAACCAATGTAATATCCAAAGTCTCGGCAATGAGGCTCAAAAGTTTCCTATCCAATGTCATCTCAACCAAGCAGTTTGTTTTTCTTGGAGGAATATTCATACATAAAATGGAGGAAGATTCATACAAAAAACAATTGGAATAGTGCAAGATGTACTACACTCCATTAAGAGAAAGAATTAATCTACCATTGTAATGAAGAACAACATCTCTAAAGATTATGATCACACTTGTTGGATTTCTTTAAGGTTAATTTTAACTAACATTGGTTTCCATGTGATCCAATCTATCTCCTTCATCCTGTTAATCAATCGGTCAACCTCCTCCTTCTTTAGATCTTGTAGGGGATCTATTAAGGTTTCCCACTTGCCCATTGTCTCTTCCTATTGGTCACAAAAGGCCTTTGTTAGTCCATTGTTGCATTAAAAAGAGATGGGAACATTATCAACATTCAAGGGGGAGGATTAGAATATGTTTAACATATTTTTTTCAAGGACGACGTCTTAGCATTTTCTCATGGTTTTAAGTAAGCAAAATCATTTAGTGATATCCTAATAATTAATTATAGTGCATCTAGGATGAAAAGTAATCTATATAAATCTTCTGAGTTTCATTGGATTGTGCAAGGAGTTGACCGTGAGACTTTAAATATTGTTCTCCTTTCAAAGTGAAGATCTAGGCTCATGACTGAAGTACCTTTCCTTCATTCTAAATCCACATGGTTGTAGTACTCAAGATTGGAACTGGATTATTAGTACAATTGAATGTCGCATTCATTTCTAGTGCCTCTGGTGGATATATTGGGGAGTTCATTTAACACTTGTCATAGTTATTTTTTAGGAAATTCCCAATTTTTATCTCCTTCTAGTAGTACACTAACCAAAATGAGTGTTGAAAAATATTTGTTGATTATGTTGTGAATTTTTATGGAGAGACAATCAATATAAAATAAGATTTCATTTATCCCAATGGTAGTTACTAATAGACCTAAGGAATCTATTGGATGGGGATTAAAGGATCTAACTATATTCAACAAATCCTTAGTGTCCAAGAGGATTTGGAATCTCATCTCAAAATACAACATGTGGAAAAGGTTGCTAATACAAAAATATATCGCCTCACCATCAATCATAGACTATATTTGAATTCCTATTAAAAGGACCGCGAAGAAATAAATCATGAAACCATAAGAGTTGCAAAGAAAACAATTAACATGGTAGAGAGGAAAAAGAGAGCCAAAGTGAAAATGTATCACTACAGTATAATACAATTATGTAATTTTTGTACAAAAGGAAAACCATACCTCAATATCCTTCATGTCTAGCATGTCTCGAAAACAA
>LPNX010535056.1:638097-658128 GCA_001517045.1 Pseudotsuga menziesii | reverse complement strand
TATATATATATATATATATATATAACAATAGTAATATATATCATATATCAACCAATCATAAACTCAACATCAGATATTAGGGTTGACCTCCCTTATCCTCAGAAAAAATGGTTCTAAATAGACTTCAACCTCTTAGTGTTAGGTTACTTGCATGAGACTCAACTAGACCAACATACCTATGAAAGGATAGATCCTAGAACTATAAAATACCCTAAAATATATCATCCAACCGTTACAAATAAAAAACAATAGCAACACAACAACACGACCAACTCACAATAAAAAAAGATAGCAAAGTACTCCAAGAAAGTCATATAAGGTAGCACTATGGTGGATGGCACCTAAAAAGAGCTCTTAAGGTCAACACAAGGGTGGATAACAATCCTAAGGCATCACGCTAGTCATCAACAAGTTGGACATCAACATTTAAGGGTTGTATAGCTCAACATTACCATGCAAGGGTCAATCACGAGTCACCACGAGGCTAAACATCACATACAAGTAAACGTGCAATTCAACGTAACATAACAAGGCAACACGACGTCATACTAGGCTGATGCACATCAAGTAAACATGAGGGTAGGTTACCCAACCTTCTCAACTATATGTGGTCATACATCCCATGTGTCTCATACAAAGAGTGAAAGCTCATAATCATCATCACTGGATAAGGAAGCTCATGTGGTCATCTCATCTTCCTCAGGTTAACACAACAAGGGGTGGCCAGCCCCTTGAGGATAACCATAGTCCTCAGAATATGTCACACATATTAAAAAATAAGTTATGCAACAAAGTGAGCAAACATTTCAGATATAATTTTTTAAAAGAAAAAATATAGGTATATTAATTTTTTTAATCAGCATAGTACTATCAAACAGAGAGCTACAATAATCATTAAAGTACTGAAAAAGAAAAACAATAATAACATTAGCATTATATATCAGATCTAAGTTGTTAATGAAAGACAACAATGTTGAAATAAGAATAACATGAATATATTAGTTCTAAATCAATTATAAAGGATATGGTCATTTCATCTTCCTCAATTTAACTCAAGAAGCGGTGGCCTTCCCCTTGAGGATTTACTTCGTCAAATACAAATCTTAAATGTATACAACTACATTTTTGTTTAGTTTTTTTTGTTTTTCTTCAGAAATTCCAATATGGGGACATCATCTTCATTGTGATGACCCGTTGAAGTTTTTGTAATAGAATCATGAATCATGGTTACTATTTCATTGATGTTTACCAAATCAGATCTACTTACTTGTGGCATCTGGCCACAATCACCCTGCCACAATACAAGAATCAAGATTTTTTTTTTGTAACTAGGGGAATCAACAACTGGGAATGGGATAGTACTCGCATGACACGGGGTCCAGGGATCCAATCTCTCTAACACTATACCCCTAGGTGCATCCATAGGGCCCGAACCATGGTGCACGGGTAAATTTGGGAGGATTTGAACACGAAAAATTCCATTTACAACCAATTTCAACAATTCCACTTTACCACTTGCTCTGCCCCCCCACGGGCATAGAATAAAGAAATATTAATAATGAAAAGTATATATATTTAAAATTGTTGCAAGTGAAAAATAATAAGTCATCGACAAAATTTGAGTTAAATTTTGTATAAGATAATTACCCCCATAATAGCAAGCATCACAGGTATTCAATTCAAATTGTAATCGATCAACAACTCTTCACTTGCAACTAAAGATTTTGTTGCACAAATGAATACATGATTTCCTTCATTCCCCTCAAATATGCAATTGGGTAGCTTATGTGTTGTCCCTGGTTGTGTACTATTTCTAAACCATGCGATATTTTCGGAATCTTTTGGCCTTCCATCAATATACATAGTAGCTCCATTGTTCATATCGTTGTCTAGTAGCTGTACATAATTTGCTGCAACTCTGTATCTCTACATACTTTGCAATTACCGGACCAACAACAACCAATCATTGTATTTGTATCTTGGTCCGACATACTCCATCAATTCAGTTTCAGTCCCATATTTTACCATTATGCCATCCATGGAAAATAACCCCAATCCATGTAAAGACAATGGAGCATTGTGATAAATCCTCGCATTGAGGAAGAAATCCATGTCCACTTGGGGTAGCTCCTTGGGTAGCCACCATTTGAAAAGATTTCTATACCTCAAGGGAAACTCAATGTCACATATTCTCTCATTGTCATGATCACATGATCCTCCCTCAGAAGAAAAGTTCCACGCGTATACAAAAATTTATCCTTGCCTTTTCACCTCTAGTTGATCTTGACCTATTAAATCTTGTAACAGACATCTCGCTTTCAAACTCTTCTAGTCTATCTTCCTCACTCAAGGAAGATAGAGCTGACAAGTACCTATTTGGTGGTACCTACAAATATTTAGAGTCGGTTACATTATTATTTGGAAGTACAATAACTATTTTCTAATTGTCATATAAATGTACAAATATGCATTATGTGGATATTGTGAATATGGATGAGACTTTGCATAGTAAATATTTTGCTTATTGAAAAAAATAAAAATGGAAAAGGAATCCATAAAAGTCTCCTGGCCTACAAATTTGTTGGTTTCATCAAAATATTTCCTACACTAACAAGAAAGCATTGTTTAGACAGGGCATACATACAACTTATGATGCCTACAACACCTACAAACTGCAAAATAATGTAAATACCTTCATGATCAATGCTGTAACTAAAAAACCACTCTAATTGGTTTGATGCTGGTGAGACTACTTCAAGAAGTTTAATACTTGAGATTATATGAAAAGGTGTGAAGACAACCCTTTTACCCACAAGGAAAAGTGGGAAGACAACCTTTTTAAGACTATTCCAATAACAATGTTTGATGACTTTGTGTAGCATATTCCATGTAAGAGAGACCAAAATCAACACTTCAATAAAATCCTATTTCAATGTCTCAATAGTAGTATCACAAGCATCAAACCAATTAGACTAGACTTTAGTTAGAGTAACAGATCATATATATTAATACCTAGAAGTTTGTACAAGTTGTATTTGATGGTCCATTCTCTAATGCTTCAATGGAAGGGTCTCAACAAGGAAGTTGTGAATAGAATAGGGAAAGCATAAGAGAACAGGGAAGCCATGAAGAGAAATCGATTTGCAATTGAAACTGTGATTGGTACTTATGCCCTAAAAATTGTGGAGGAATTATGCCCTAAAATGTGTGGAGGAATTATGCCCTAAAATGTGTGGAGGAATTATGCCCTAAAATTCGATAAGGAATTATTCTCTAGAATCTTAATGTGGCTTGTTGTGGTCACAAAATCACTTGAAGGTCCAAGTAACCCTAGCACAACTTGTATTGGTCCAAGTGACCATCAAACGAAGGACCAAGTAGCAAAAAGACAAACACCAAAAGACCAATAAACCACAAAACATTAAATACCAATGAAAAAGAATGGAATCCATAATGTCAACTTCATTGCACCGAGAGAAGTGAGGTGCTCTCCAGCCCAGTATGGGGGAGATCCTGTCACGTTAGTCACGTTATGCTAGCCAGCCAACATAAATGAAAAATATTAAAAAATAAAAAATGAGAAATATAAATTACATATCGACTTAAATAAAATAAAAATAAATAAATTAACACAGATCCATAAATTAGATCCCTTTGGGTGCTTGATAAATCCAAGTTTAAAATGGATCTATGCTAATTTACTAGGTTTGTTCTTTAGAAAATGATCATTTGTATTTTTTTAATGTTCTTTTTCATGTTCATTTGTCTTTTTATTCTCTCTAAAATATATTAACGATTAATGATTAATGGAAATGCTAAACTCTTTTTTAAAATATATTCAACCTTCGTAGAAGATTCTAGCCTTTTTATTTTATTTAATTTTTAATTAATTTTAAAATAATTTAAATTAACTAACTTTCTTTATAATTCACCATAATTATAATAGTAATAAAACAATTTTTTATACTAAAATTTAAATATATTTTTGTGTGGCTTTATAGTAGAATTTTGATATGTTTGATGATGGCTTATTCATTAGAATAAAGGAGTGTCATCCAAATAACATTGATGAGATCAATGTGTGTTTAATCTAACACTACACCAACACGTCTCTTAAAACAAAAAATAATATAGAGAAAAACATGTCCCATAATTTTATCAAATACTATAAACCCAATAATAAAACTAAATGAAAAGTAATTAAAAGATCTATGTTAAACCCGGATTTACCAAACACCAAAGGATCAAAATGTTTGAGGTGTAATTTTTTATGAACATTTAAAAATTAAGATAAAAAAAACTTACACCTAAAGAAATTGGATCCCTCTCGGTGCTTTCAAGATCCAGGTTTAAGATGGACCTATGCTGGTAATTATATGGAAACATGTTATGTTTGATGGAATATAAATGAAGAAGAGTCGTAAATCATTTTGTCTTCATCCAAGATCATTTTTTTAACTGCTCCAAAATACAATTCGGTGAGGGAATCAATAGTCCACAGGATGCTTCTAGGGTCATCAATAGACTTCGGTGGGGTGGTGAAGGGAAACACAAGTCATGGTGGCAGCAACATCCCATGTGGCAGTAGCAGCAGGCCATTCCCAGTATTCAGTGAGGTGGAAACAGAGGTGGTAGCAGGTACATTCCACATGGAAGCCAAGTCATTGATAGAAGCAATGATCAAGGATTTCTCAAATTGAAAGAACACTGGTTGTAAAATCTTGGTTGGAAATTTTTTATCTACATTCATCTCAGAATTTTGCTCATGTACAAACTCAGTTATCTCATTTTGAGGATGAATTATTAATTCTTTGGGGTTTTTGTCCTTAAAAGGTTTCCTCATGAAAAATATTGTGTTCAAGTGTGTGTATGTTTGTTTTATTACTGCATTTGTTCTACTATTCTTAACACCTCTAGTACTATCTCTCTTATAGTCTACAAATTTTAAAAATATCATACACACGTCAAATTTCAACACTATAAGGTTCTCATGTGACTCACTATTGAAAGTCATCACACATTTATAAAGAGGAACATTTCATGGAGGGAATTAGCATTCCACATGTTGATTCTAGGGTCATCAACAGACTTCAGTGGGGTGGTGAAGGGCATCAATAGTCACGGTGGCGGCAACTTTAGGTCATTCCCAGTCTTCAGTGAGATGGAAATAGGTACAACAATAGGTACAGTCCACGTGGCAGCCAAGACATTGATAGCATCAATGAATTAGGGATTTCTCAGATTGAAACAACACTGGTTGTAAAATCTTGGTTGGAAATTTTTTATCTACATTAATCTCAGAATTTTGCTCATGTACAAACTCAGTCATCTCATTTAGAGGGTGAATTATTAATGCTTTGGGTTTTTTTTCCTTAAAAGGTTCCCCCATGAAAAATCTTGTGTTCAATTGTGTGGATGTTTGTTTTACTACTGCATTTGTTGTACTATTGTTAACATCTCAAGTACTATCTCTCTTATAGTCTGCAAAATTTAAAAATATCACACACATGTAAAATTTTAACACTATAAGGTTCTCATATGACCCACTATTGAAAGTCATCACACATTTCTAAAGAGGATCATTTCATGGAGTCAAACAATAGTCCACGGGATGCTTCTAGGGTCATCAATAGACTTCGATGGGGTGGTGAAGGGAAACAACAATCACAGTGTAAACAACAACCCACGTGGCAACAACAATAGTCCATTCCCAGTATTCAGTGAGGTGGTGGCATGTACAACAACAGTTATAGCCCAAGTGGCATCCAAGTCATTGATATCGGTAGTGAATTAGGGCTTTCTTAGATTGAAAGAAAACTGGTGTAAAATCTTGGTTGGATTTTTTTAATCTACATTCATCTAAGAATTCTTCTTATGTTCAAACTCAGTCATCTCATTTAGAGGATGAATTATTAATGCTTTGGGGTTTTTGTACTTAAAAGTTTTCCCCATGAAAAATCTTGTGTTCAATTGTGTGGATGTTTGTTTCACTATTGCATTTGTTCTACTGTTGTTAACATCTCAAGTACTATCTCTCTTATAGTCTTCAAATTTTAAAAATATCATGCACATGTCAAATTTCAACCTCTCATATGACCCACTGTTGAAATTCATCACACATTTCTAAAGAGGATCATACCATGTGAAAGGATTGTAATGATTGACACCACCATGAACACATTTCTTTATACAACCTTTTGGAACCATAGGCCATTATATTAGGTCAAAAGAAACTTGTCCATGTTGGAGCACATCATGGACTATCATGACAATATTTGCCCACAAATATTTATTCACGTGGTTGTGTATTTAGTTCTACATGCCAATTCATCTTCTAAGTATTTATTGGACTTGGAAGGAGGTTTTCATATCTTATTCATCTTCTAGGTACCCTATGGTATGTGTTTCACATTGTTTGTAGGAACTCTCTTCTCCTTGATGTGAGCCAATGATGAACATGTAGTCCATTGGTATAAATCCATCCAGGTAGTTGAAAATGGAGAAAGTTGTAGATAATTAACACCACTAATTAATAAACATTTAACACTAAATAATAATATTACTTGTTAGTTGGAAATAACACTCACCTCCAAACTGAAACCTTATGGTGGATCATCACACTAGGAGTCCCATGCATTGTAAGATTTTCCATATACTAGGTAAGATTTCTCATATAGGTTGTGTTGAATCCAAGTTTTCTACATAATTTTGGATAATTTTGGGTTCTTGATCATTTGTACCTGGAACTATACAAATTCCTAACTTGGAAGTTGTTATTACTCCATGTGTCTTTAGAGGAGGTCTCAATTCCATCATTTCTTACTTGCACTCTTTTTGTAAAAACAAGTTTCTTTCTGATTTTTTTATCTTTTTGGTTAGGAATCTCTACTCTAACAGCAATGGAATTTGTAGCACCATCTGAAGCAATTTCAACACATGGTTCTCCAATAATTATAGTGCTGGTTAAATCAGACTTATTTCTAGGAACTCCTTTTATGAGATAATTCTTACTTTTCTTAGTCCCTAAAACAAAAAAAATAATTTGAGTAAATATATACTTTATATATGATCCTACAAGAACAAGACCTCCCAAACTGGATTAACTAAAAACTCTAGAAAATATTGAAGTTTTTTTTTTTATCAGTAAGAAGGGTTCATTCTATTACTTAAATTAAAATAATGAAGAAGTTACATAGTTGAGTTTGTCCAAAACATGGAGTCAGAGTATAGTCATGAGACCAAAAAATGATAATGTCCATTATGGTCCAAACAGAGAATTTGGACAGAGTGTTAGTTTGCCATCCATTATACACTGGCAGCTTATCAAGTAGAAAAAACATAAAGGGGAGAGTTGGTCTTACACTGAGCCATTGACAAACCAAACAGAGAGAAAAACTGGTAGGGTTGGAGAGATTAGCTAAAATTACCTTGTGGACTTGGACTTGTCCTCATTTTCCCTACTAGTACCTTCTCCCTTGGAATCACGGTTGGCTCCCTGACGACGCTGGAAGGGCGGCTTTGAGAAATGAATGATGTTTTTCATGTGAGCAAGATTACAGTCATCATCTTCTTTAAACATGTTGACTGTGAGTTTCACCATATCTCCAAAACTTTCTCTCTCCCTCATAGCTCTGGAGAGTATAAATTTTATCCTCCAGTAGTTTGAGATAACCACAATCGGTCCCGAGTTGAAGATGAAATTCCCCAAAGAGTTCATTTTCCATTACAGCAATGGAGTCACGACTGTGAGTCGGTGTTTATAGAAGAGAGCTTCCCAATCTATGTTACCGACTTCTTTCCCTAGAGAATTCATGGCCAAAAATTTCGAGGAAGACAACCTCTAAGTGTTGGAACATGGAGTGGTGGGATGTTAATGCCAAAATTTCATAGGGGCGGAGTAGTGTCAGGGAATACCAAGGCGACCAGTATTAGTAGACAGTGAGAGCCAAAGAAACATGACTTCGAGCTGCTGCGAGAAGATACAATCTCTGTTCCCCGATTTCATCCTAAGATATTGCTTCCCTTGCACTAGAGAATCCTTCGGGTACCCAGACTCGGTACATTGCAACATGGTGAAGATGTTGTGGTATTCCACCCCGTACCGGAGCCATGTGATTTGCAACATGGTGGAGCTTCTCCTCATGTTTTTGGCAGTTTGTATACTAGGTTGCATGCATGAGGTGTTCGTCGAAGCATATGAGAATGAAAAGTTAAACTTGGGGGGTTGTAGAGGAAGGGATGCCACTTTCCCTGGCATGTGAAATGTCTCCCTCACTCCACCTGTCATTTACCCTCATAAAAACTTGTTATAGTTCAGACCCTATCTAAAAAATGATTTACAGTCTCTCAAAATTGTTTACCCTCTCTCAAACCCCAACTATTTAGTTCATATTTAGTGGGTGAAGGACCACAACTCGACATTGAGAAATTTTACAAAGGAATCCAGGAGTAACTACAATATTATTTATCGATTTGGGAGGCATTGTGTCCCCGGTGTCTATGCTTTGCAACCTCTGGATCATATGTGACCTCATCGACTAACTCTTCTGACCTCCTCGAAGACCTCCAGCTCTGGTTGCTCTGTGACCTCTAGCACCGATTGCTCTGCGACCTTTGGACTACTCTGCGACCTTGGGTCTAGTTCATGAGCGAGGTAAGTGAAAGATGTAGTTTTTCTATGCCGCGTGGGAGGGAACTCAAGAGGTAAGTGAGGTAAGTATATTGATTTGATATGTTTTGGAAGAAAATTTTTAATGTCTATTATTTATATTTTTTTATTATGTATTTTTTTATTGTGTATTTTTTATTTATGTTTATTGTTGTTGTTGTTATTATTATTATTATTATTATTATTATTATTATTAGGTATTTTTTTATTTGTTTACTATATATATAGTATCTTCCTAGGAGAATAGTAATGTTGAAACATGTTTCATCTTTCCAACTCACAAAATAATCATCAATATACAGCTATCATATGCACATATTCTCTTAGAAACAAGGATAAACAAACATCATGCAAGTATATAGGTAAGGTTTTAGTGAAACTAGCACTAACTGAGTGTGAGGTTAAAGAGAATGGCATGGAATGAAACCCAAGGGGATAGAATATTGTTGGTGGGTATTAATTTTCAATGAATAAATCCAAATCTACATGTGATGCATAACCAAACTTGAAATTATTATCAAATTTTAAGTGTTATGAACTTCCAACCAGTAATGCTACAACTTGAAATAAATAATTGTCAACAAGACACCATCCATAGGCTACTAACTAAACCACAAATTGTTTGTTGTTCAATCCTTATCCAACACTATTTTTATGTCTCAAATCAATAACCAACACTTGAAAATTGCTTACAATCTCATTGTGCACAAGTAAAGCTTGGAAAAAAGGTTGAAATGCCCAAGAAATGAGGAAATGGGTTATTGTTCAATACCAACACTTGCCAATAAAATCCTTGCTATGGCCTCCTAGCCTTTGATATCAAGAACAAGGCATTGCCATGATATCTACTACAACATTAACACGGGTAATTACAAACAAATGAGTTTTCATTGGTTGCATGCGGAAACCCACAAAATTGTTCACCAAGATCCCACACCCATGGCTTATTTCAAGAGAAAATGAGTTTCCAACAATATTAAAAGGAAAAGGATTTGGATTATCATTGTTAATGGAGAGAAAATGAAGCAAAAGAGACCCATAGGATTTAACAATTTTTACCTGCTATAGTCTAAATACATATTTTAATCATATGGAAAGAAAAGCAAATCCAAAGGATTTGAGAAAAATAAAATTTGATGGGGATGGAAACTACACAATATTTTATTTAGAAATATTTTGTGAAAAGTGAAAAATATTTGAGTAAATTTCCTTCATTATTCTATAATTTCAACTTAGTTTGACAAACATGCCTTTGCAAATTCTAGCCACAAAAATGATAATTAAGTTGTTCAAAAATTAATTTTTAGAGATTTTTTTTACATTAAAGCTTTACATTCGACCTCCATCAAAGATGATGATGATGATGGCAATGATGTCGATGATGATGATGATGATGATGATGATGTCAATGATGATGATGATGTCGATGATGATGTCAATGATGATGACATTGATGATGATGATGCCAATGATGTCAATTATGATAATGAGGATGATGATGACGCTAGCCATGATGACGATGAGGATGAAGATTACAATGATTATGATGAGGATGAGGATAAATATGGCAATGATAAGGATGAGGAGGATGGTGATAATGATGATGGTGATGATGATGTTGATGATGATGATGATGATGATGACGACGACGATGATGATCATGATCATGACGATGATGACGATGATCATGGCGATGATAATGATGATGATGATGCTATCCATGATGACGATGAGGATGAAGATGATGATGATTATGATCAGGATGATGATAAAGATGTTGATGATGATGATGGGGATGTTGATGATGGTGATGATGATGGCTATGATGATGATGATGATGATGATGATGATGGCGATGGTGGCGAAGATGATGATTATGCTATCCATGATGACGATGAGGATGAATATGACGATGATTATGATGAGGATAAGGATGAAGATGTTGATGATGATGATGAGGATGATGGCGATGATGATGATGGTGATGATGACAGTGATGATGATGATGATTGTCATGATGACAGTGATGGTGATGATGATGATGATGGAAATGATGATGTTGTTGATGATGTTGATGATGCAAGACATGATGACGATGAGGATGAATATGACAACGATTATGATGAGGATGAGGATGAAGATGTCGATGATGATGATGAGGATGATGGCTATGATGATGATGATGATGATTATGATGATGACGGTGATGATGATGAGATGGTGATGATGACGCTGAGTGTGATGATGATGATGATGATGATGGTGATGGTGATGGTGATGATGGCGATGATGATGACGGTGATGATGATGATGATGAATATGATAATGGTGATCATGAGGAGGAGGATCATGAAGATGATGATACCATTGATGATCATAAAGATGAAGTTGTTTGTGACTGCGATTATTCTAATGAGGATGGACATGATGATGATGATGGTGATGATGATGATGACGATGACGGTGACGGTGATGGCGATGATGATGATGATGATGATGACGGTAATTGTGATGATGAAAGTGATGGTGATGGTGATGATGATATTGGTGAGGATGATGATGATGATGGCGGTGATGATGATGATTATGATGCTAATGATAATGAGGAGGAGGATGAATATGATGATTATGATGATACCATTGATGATCATAAAGGTGAAGATGATTATGATTGTGATTATTCTAATGAGGATGAACCTGATGATGAGGAGGAGGACGAGGACGAGGAGGACGAGGAGGATGAAGAGGACGAGGATGATCATGATAATAATGAAGATGATTATGATGATTATTATTATTAAATTTGTATATTTAAGTCGGTACTTACCTAAATAATTCTAACATATACAATACATAGTTATTACAACCATTTTAGACGTATAAAAATATCTATGAGTAAATGAAAAATAAAACATAATACAATGTGAAACAAATACAACAAATGAGATGTTGCATAAACAACTATCTAGATAATCATCACATGGCCCATCGTGCACATACCTCCTAGATTCCAACATTTCTACAATGTCATTGATATTCTTCTTCATCTAGTGACTCAAAATCTGTATCATCGCCTGGTTCAGAATCTTTATCGTTGAAACGATCGCTCATATCAACATCATCATCAATGTCATTTTTGTTTATATATTCATCATCAATATCATCACTGACTACGTCATTTCCTGCTACATCATTTGGATGATCATAATATTGAACATATTCTTCATCTGGAACATCTACATAGGCGACCAAATGCTCCTGATCTACATCACCTTCTTCTTCAACATTTTCTTCTTCCTCTAGCACATTATACTTGATCGGTCTTCCTCTTGGATCATATATAACAATGTATGACCAACCTGCTTTACCTAGCACCTCTGAGTAAATGACCTACTCACAATGAATTGGAAGAACATAAGTCTTTGTATCCGGTTCAAGTTCCCTTGTATTAACCATGGTAAATCCATTGGCATGCTCAATAACAGTTCTTTCAGGATCGCGTTCATTCATTTGTAGCATGTACCATTTGACCTCAAACAAAACTATTTTAAAGGAATTAAATTCACACTTAATTATATCTTTCAAATAACCATAGTACCTATTTTTAGATACTTTTGGATGCTCAAGTCACTTCTAGAGGAAACATTAGTGACTTGAAAGACTGCAGTTATCCCACAATCATATGTTTTCTTCTTTCCATCCAACTTTTTGATGCGAAATTTACAACCATTTCACCACATAGACTTGTGGTGTATCAACTGCATCATGCATGAATCAATAAATAAATATATAAGAAGAAATAAACTAAAGAAATACATTGATAAAATGGGAAACAACGAACAAAATGAGCAGGGTAAATATACTTGTATTTTTATCTTTTAAACCACATGCTAAATCAATTTCCCTTTGCGTAAGTTCACCGAGATATTCTTCTCAATAATGATGCACTGCTTTAATCAATTTACTAACCCCTTCCCATGATAAGGTACCATAGAATTATGTACATCGTTCTATCCATTCCTCGATCCAATCAATATTGTTTGCAATGTATAAATGTAGTGCATCCCACACGCGACCAACTATATGAAAAAATAACAATTAAGAATTGTAAATTAGCTATCATTAAAGGAAATTAAGTTTACCTTAAAATACTGATGGAATAATAATTAAAATCACATGAGTATTATATATATATATATATATATGAAAAAATAATTGTATAATAAATTAAATCTACACCATTCAATTACCTTTCATTTTCCTCATTCTACCTTTCCCCAATATGACCTCCCCTTCAAATTTGTTGATGGAGTTGACATGCCAAATGTGAGGAAGATTGATATTTTTTGCTAAATTTGGAAGATATTAACTAATGTACACCATGGATTGATATACCATATATTCCTGCACCATAGAACCCTTAGTACGTGCTCTTTTTCTAACAAAAACCTTCAATGAATTCAAATATATTTCCACCATCCACATTGGCCTTGAGTTTACAAGTCCACACAATTCAATCTCCTCAACTTGGTGTATGAGATAGTGTTCTTGGGCATTGAAAAAAGTCCGAGTTAAATACTTCTGCATTTCACACATTAGACGAGGAATTTCTCTCTTCCAGTACCTAATATATTCTTTATGGATTTCTTTAGATGAAAGTCACCTACAAATGATGCAACAAAATAACAATGATCAACAAGATTGAGGCATATATAATAAAGTTCCAAGAAGTCAAATACAATGTGTCAATAACCTATGGAACAAAGAGAAAAAACATTTTCATGCATATAAATTGTTACTTACCTCATGTATTTGCCAAGATCATATATAACTTGTTTTATGTTGTCATCAAAGCTATTTGGGAGAGATAGAGGTATAACATACTGTAGCAAAAGGAAAATAATTATTTAATGTTTCCAAATAAGAGACAACAATTACTAAAAATATGTACTAAATGGAAACAATATACGTAAATAATTACCTTAATGAATGTATGCCAGTCATGAGTTTTAACACCACCAAAATCACCTTTTTTCGTTAAGTGTTTTGTATGTTCGATGAAAACCCCGTCAGAAACATTATTTTATGAATGCCGTCTTTTATAGAATTGCGTTGTTTCTATGTCAATAACCATGGAAGACTAATATTTTGGTCCCCATCTCCAGCATTGGAAATAATTACACTTTGCAATGTGTGATTGGCTTCTGCAATGTCACTACAAATTTTTCCAATTTTATCTTTGTCAGTCCTCCCATGTAATATCTATCATATCATTGCTGTTACATTCTTCCTACTGAATTTTATGGGATAACTCTTCATTCCTCGTGGAAGCCCATTCATGCCTTAAATACATTCATTAAACATAAACAAAAACACGTTAACAATAATTCATGACATTACCCATGATAGAGAAAATTCAGTAAAAATATAAAATTCATAATATTACATGTTTATATATGTTCCATATACAATTTGCATACCTCGACGATTTCTATTATATTCCAAATTCCATAGGTGAGGTGTCATTCTTCATGGTTTCTTTCCATTCTCTTCTTTACCATTGATTTTTTTCTCAGTAGTTCGATACATATGATTCCTAGGGAGGAAGTTCCTATACTCATCAAACACCTCCTTTTCTAAACCTATTGAACGACGAGATTTTATCCTAGGACCACATACTGGACATGCAAATTTTCCCTATGTTTGAAGACCTGCAAGAAATATGTATTAATGTTATCACATCAAAGATTATTAATTTAAAAAAAATGCATGCTATTTACCTTAAAAACACATAATTTTAATGGCGTGCAACAGAAAGTAACATACCACAAAAAAAATTGTTAACCCGACAACATCATGAATTGTCCATGCAAGTATTCTATGGAACTGAAATTGTTTCTGCCCTATTTTTTGGAGATTTCATACACGGGGATTCCAGCCCATAACTTCAATAGCTCATCGAACAAGCAGTAGAAAAATGGTTGCAACTATATCTAATAATTTGTTGAAATATGTCTTAAGAACATGTATTTATAGATCAATGATCACGGCGGTTCCAACGAAAATTCACAATGATCAAATTTCAACAATAAAAAAAATTCAATGATCGTTACTATGATGACTATTTATGATGATGATTAGTTTATCGTCGCTATAGCGACAGACTTTGTGATTTTGTCTCTATTACCACAAACTATTGTCATTATAGAGACGAACAGTTATGTCCATTGCTATAGCGATGATTATTGAGGGCCAGGACATTTTTTCCAATTTTTTTTATCTATTTATCCACGAAAATTTTGATTTTAACTTATTCGTTGAAATATTTCATGGAAGTTTTGAGCCATATGTACTAGTGATAATAATTCATGTCGAAGAGTAGTGTAGCTTGGGAAGCTACCTACTAGGGTCAAAGACTTGAGCCTACAGTTATTAGGTGTTAATAGTCAAGCTTTTCAAAAACCTTGTGTGTTATGATAAAACAAATTGAGATGAAGTTTTACTTCATCGGAGTCATGGTCATGTAAAATAAAATTTCAATACATAGCTACTGATGAGAAGATTGCAAATTTTTGGACAATTCGGTTTTAGTGACGAAGTCGAGATAATTCTGAGATAAGCTTGGTATGGCAAGAAATTCCTGGTAAAGCAGAGAATGCTTCTTTCGATAAGAGGGAGTGTTGAGAGTACAACATCAAGAGTCATTCTCCGGTCTTGTGAGTAATATCAATACAATAGACTTGTGAGTAATATCAAGTCCTACAAATATCCTCATGTATTGAGGTGGACTGCTAGTACTGAATTCTTATGTGTACTATTAACTCGAACTTGTTAGTAATATCAAGACTGTAGACTTGTGTGTAATATCAACTCGAACTTGTGAGTAATATCAAGTCAAGTATTCTCATAGAGGGTACTCTATGAGATGGACCTTCAATTATGGAGGTGAGCTTGTGAGTAATATCAAGTCGAGTCTTGTAAGTAATATAAAAAATGGGTCTTGTGAGTAATATCAAGGCAATATAATTGTGAGTAATATCAAGTCCTACAAATATCTTCATTTATTAAGGTGGCATACTTTACTTGGTAAAGTGGTTATACTATGTGATGTATTACTAACCATGGTCATTTGAGATGGATAAAGATATTAAGTCTCCTCTAGAAACTGATAACCTCTAGAGTGAATTACTTTAGCATATGACTATATGGTTCGGGTTAATATATATGATCATTGGTATGTCTAACAATTATTTTGAGTATAATATGATATGATAGATGATTAAACATAGACCATGCAGTAAGATAAATAGATTATGAGAGAAATATAATTCAAATTTCCCATGTAGATGAGTAAGTGAACTCAAGTTATAAAGCTTCAGTTAAATATGAAATCCTCAATCAGTGCTTTAGTTAATTCATCTGTTGAACTATTAATGATCAACATTCAGTTACGTAAATAAGATCTCAATGGTCATCAATAAACAAGATTCAGTTAATAATGGTTAACTACATGATTAAATAAAGATGGACTAGTTAACTAAAGTGTTTACATTTTAGTTAGACTAACATAATACACTTAAGTTAATCAAAGGATGACACTTCATTTAAGAAAGTGTGTTGCATGTGAAACTTGAGTTATTGCACTAATTCTCATGCAACTATTCACTAGGGTTTGCATGGAAGTCATTATGGCTTCTTATTAATATGCTAGGCATATGGAAAGTTTAGAACAATTGTAATAGTGGATCTCTCTTCTCTATTGCTCCATATTCTTTCTTATCGAGAAATCTGCTTATGTTGTAAAAGTCATTGTTTGCAATCTATATATTATACTCTGAACAATTTTTGGGGTTTTTCATCCTCTCTGTTATGAGGATTTTCTCCAGGGTACATATTTTGTTGTGGATGAATTATTGTGTGTGATTGAATTGTTAATTGTTACAGGTCCTCAGTATCTCATTGATAAAAGTTTTGAAGTTCAAGTATCTCCATTATTGGTCAAAACATTAACAAGTATTTTTCTGTGATCATGTTTTTCTAACACATCCCTCTCCCTCTCTCCCTCTCCCCCTCTCCCTCTCTCTACCTCTCTCTCCCTCTCTCAATCCCTCTCTATCTCTCTCCCTCCCTCCCTCCCTCCCTACCTCTCTCTCTCTCTCTCTCTCTCTCTCTCTCTCTCTCTCTCTCTCTCCCTCTCTCTCTCCCTCTCTCTCTCTCTCTCTCTCTCTCTCTCTCTCTCTCTCTCTCTCTCTCTCTCTCCATATTGTTCTCTCCATCTTTCCCTCTCGCTCTCTCCCTATCTTTCTCTCTTTCTCTCTCCCTCTCTCCCTCCCTCTCTCCCTCCCCATCTCTCTCTCTACCTCCCTCTCTCTATCTCTCCCTTCCTCTCTCCTTCTCTCTCTATTTTCTACCTTGATTAAGGAATATAACACATAGGGGATTAAGAGATTCAAATGTGTGACCTACTCTACTATGTGGGGATAGATCTCACATTTAGATCAAGACCAAGTGAGCTAACCCTTGGGGCTCATAGTTGTCAAATTCTTAGAATAGTGAAAGACTAAAAAAAACTTCCACTCATTGCATTTAGTCATTATCAAATGCATATTTAAACTAACCATGTAACTTATGAACCAATAGTTATCACTTCATGCTTCGATAAAAGTTGTGAGTTTTCAATATTTAATTTTAGAAATTAAATAAATTTTAGCTTATAAATATATAATATATCCACAATTATAGAACACTATATTGATTTGTATTCTTTCCATCATACCATCAAGGATGGATTTTTCTCTGATCATTTTGACCGACATGCACTTCTCTTGCTTCCGTTAAAGAAAGGAAACAATAAAAGAAAAACAAAATTTAGTTGGTTGTGTGGAATTAGGTATACGTAGGCCTTATTAATATTGATGAACAATACACCAATCCTTTTTATGCAATCACATGAATGAGGAATTCGACCCTTTGGAGTCACTAAAAATTGTTACTACTACTACATTAAAAATGGCAAAGGATGGATGGATGTTCAACAGTAAAAGTAGATCTATAATCTCATTCAATGGACTATTTCATCTGGGTAAAAGATATGCCCTACTAGTAGGATTCTTAGGTGTAGTAGTACTCCTTTTGACAAGAGCAAGTCCCCCCCATAACACAACATTGTTGAAATATTGTAACTTCGAAGAATATTCTATATGTATTTCTTTGTGGTCCCTGATGGTCCTATCGGGAGAACCATTTGTATTAATTTGTACCCCGATGCTCCTAATCAGAAGAACTAATAAGAGTCATGAGGCAGTCCCCTCTAATTGTAAAGGTGGGTCATTAGCACCCCAGTGTGGTTACTTGAGTCTACATGTGTAACTCGAGCCTACATGACAGATGAGTTAACTTAAGTGAACGGATGAATATAAATAGAGGTGTAGTGCTCCTCAATTGGAACACACACACTTTCACTTGTGTAGCGCATTAGTGGAGAAGAGAAGTAGCTAGAGAAGGAGGAGGATCAGGCTTTTATCTCCTTGCTGGTTTTATCTTTTATCTTTTATCTTTTTGGGGCATCTATATTGAGGAAGCTTTTGCTGCGTATTTTCCCTTTAGGGTTTTCCCAGGATAAATCTTTGTGTTCCTTTTGTATGGTTGTGCTTGTCTATCTTTCAGTGATCCTGTTTATATGCTTTTGTTATGAAAATGAAATGAAGTACTGATGTCTTAGCTAAGCATATGAAAAGTTAACCTGGTATCAGAGCCACCCTGAAAAGAAGACATTGTGCAGCTACAGAATCTAGGGCTTCTTAATTTTTGGTTCTCTATCCACAATCGATCAGCAAAAGAAGGCTAGGCTGACTCTCCATTGAAGGGTGCATCTTTCTGTCGAAGCGGAATTCGATTCCGAGCATTTTCAGTTTTTGGTGTGGGAAATTAGGGCTTCTTGCAGAAGAAGAATTTTTGAGTGAGCCCAAAATAGGATTTATATCCTATTCAAAATCGAAGTTTAGAGACCTGGATCAATATTTTTGGTTGGGTGAAACTCCAGGAAAGTCAAACCCTAGTTTGACCCGGAGCTAGAAAAACCCTAAATACTAAAACTGCTAAGTTTTGGTATATTAGATATATCCCAATATTGGTGAAGTTTCGGGAGCTGAAAACTGCAGATACCGAATACATAATCCTGATGTACACTGTGTCCAAAATTCAGCCTTATATTCTCTGTATTCTAGGAGATATGATCCCTCCAAGTTAGGGTTCCAGCCTCTTCCATAATTCATCCCTAAACAGGACACCTAGGGAAAAGTGATATAGCTTGGGCTACAGAGGTCCAAATGGAATTCCTGAATATTTTCCAGAAAGAGAATGGACTTTAATTTCTGTGGTCCAAATGTCAGAACCTGAACATGAACCAGTGACACGTGGCATGCCGTACAACTTCACTGTTATGAACAGTCCTGTAACAGGTCACCTTGGGAAAATGATCATAAATCCCAATTGGTGAAACGAATTCTGATGAAACCTATGGTGTTGTATCAGGGACATTCTATTTGACCTCAGTGATAAATTGCAGACATAGAGTAGTAGTAACTTTGTATATATCATAGAAACAATAACAGGAATTTCTGCAGAAGAAATTGGAAAACTAGGGCTTCCTGTTCTAGAAGCTTCCCTCCACTGTTTTCAGAAAATGAGTACATTGGACAGCTCCATTTGAAGAGATATATATTTCTATCCAATAATATCTGAAAGATTCCAAGTTTTGAAAATTAGGGTTTCTCTGACAAACCCTAGATCAGCCAGCTCTGGAAGCAGGATGGACACCTCAAATCGGTAAGATCTAATCTTTTGCTATTTGCATTTGAGGTTCTCTTTTCAAAGTGATCTATCACATCAGCTTGATGATAAGCTTGGTGAAGTTGAAAACTTCCAAGCATGAAATTATTTGATCCCTCTGAAGAAAATGAATTGGACACCTACATGAGTAGAGAGGTTCCATTTCTAG
Source organism: Pseudotsuga menziesii (assembly GCA_001517045.1). Taxonomy (NCBI): domain Eukaryota; kingdom Viridiplantae; phylum Streptophyta; class Pinopsida; order Pinales; family Pinaceae; genus Pseudotsuga; species Pseudotsuga menziesii. The sequence continues at coordinate 638,461 of LPNX010535056.1, read as the reverse complement.
AGGGAGATGAGCCTCAAAGCCTTACACAAGGAGAACTTGATCAAGGCCAAGAAGATCACTGTTGATTAAATCAAGGATCAAATTGTACCACAAGTGTCTTCCCTAAAGACACCGAATATGTTTGATTCCTTGATCAAGCTATTTGAAGATAAGAATATGGATTTGAGAAAACAGTTGAAGAATGTGAAGATCCAGAATGCATAACATCTTGAAGCGGTAGAAGAAGAAGCAGAGAATGCAGAAGTGGTGATAGCCACCTTGAATGGCCTCCCATGATCATGGGATTCATTCATGCGAGGAATGTGTGCTAGAAGGAAGTGATTACTTTCAGTTGACTTTGGGAAGAAGAAGAAGCTCGTCTCAC
>LPNX010535056.1:622578-637803 GCA_001517045.1 Pseudotsuga menziesii | reverse complement strand
AAGGATGAGACTTGTTCCGAAGAACAAGTGATGACAATTCAATAAACATGAATCTGAAGCTCCCAGGGTCAGAGACACCATGACGAAAGAAATAGCTTCAGAGAGCGGTAGATCCACCTCGAAGGATGAAGACCGCCATGGGTATAAGAGATAACTCAAGATGAAGAAAATAATGCTATGATCAAAGAGTAACAGTTGATCATGGGGAATGATGTATATGATATGATTTCGAGACATAAAGGGAAGTACGTAGTATCTTCCATATGGATCTACAAGAACAAGTGTACAAAGCAAAGGTTCATGATTTGCCTCAGAAAGAATAGACTATGACGTGACATACTCTATTGACAAGTATATATCAAGTATAGAGCCACCTATACAGAATAAAGAGGGAAGATGATACTCCATTTCAGGGGGAGTGACTATAGAAGATATCTAAGTTCGACATGGTATGACATGATGGACAACTTCCTGCTGGATCGAGACTTTACCAAGAGTAAAGAGGGTTTCAACCTTCAAGGTTGAATACAGAAGACTAGGATATGTTGATGACCCGACAAGACGAACTCATGGAAGATGTTATGATGAAATAATGCTAGAATGATGTTTGGGATACAGTTTCCAAACCAGAAGGAAAGAGTATAGTATCCTCCAAATGGATATGCAAAATAAAGCATGCAACTGACGGAAGTATTGAGAAGTATAAAGCAAGATTTGTGGACAGAGGTTTCTCTCAGAAAGAGGGAATTGATTATGAAGAGACATTTGCCCCAGTAGCACAGTATACTTCAATTAGAGCTGCCATGGCACTTGCATCCATGATGAAGTGGAACTTACATCAGATGGATGTGAAAACAACTTTTCTAAATGGTGTGATCAAAGAAGAAGTATACATAGAAAAACCACAAGTATTTGAAGTTGAAGATAGACATACTCACGTATGCAAGTTGAAGAAGGGATTATATGGTCTTAAACAAGCTCCTCGAGCTTGGTATGAAAGAATAGATGGTTTCTTGTCGAGCATGGGCTTTACCAAAAGTAAAGCTGATCCTAACCTTTATCTCAAGGTTGTAGAAGATGAACTTGTCATCCTGTTATTATATGTGGATGACTTATCCTTGACAGGAAATGAGAAACAGGTCATGGAAAGCAAGAAGAAACTAGCAGAAGAATTTGAGATGAAAGACCTTGGGTTAATGCATTATTTCCTAGGTCTGGAAGTATGGAAAATTTCAGAAGAAATCTTTCTCAACCAGGGAAAGTATGTGGTAGAGATATTGAAGAGATTCAATATGTTGGAATGCAAAGTCATGGCCACACCCATGGACTCCAACCTGAAGCTGTTAGCTGATGACTCATCAGAGTTAGTGGATATGACTCATTGCAGATAGATCATTGGGTCATTGATGTACTTAACAAATACCAGACCAGACATTTGTTTTGCTGTGAACACCTTAAGTTGATATCTTGTTCAACCAAGACGGGTTCACCTAGCAACTGCAAAACATGTGATGAGATATCTGAAAGGGACTATAGGTTCACCTAGTAAGTTGATATCTTGTTCAACCAAGACGGGTTCACCTAGTAACTGCAAAACATGTGATGAGATATCTGAAAGGGACTATAGACTTTGGTTTATATTATGATGATAGCCATGAGTATAGATTGTATGGCTACACAGATGCAGATTGGGTTGGAAGTATCTCAGACAGGAAAAGCACATCAGGTAGCTTTTGTTTGGGGGTCTGCTATGAGTTCATGGTCCAGCTGAAGCATAATACATAGCAGATTGCTCTGCTAAGTTGTGAAGCCATATGGCTTCGGAAGCTGATATCAAGTCTCTTTGAACTGAAGATGGATACTACATTGATTCTATGTGATAACGAGAGTTGTGATAACAAAGAACCCCGTGTTCCGTCGTAACACATAGAAATATGATATTTCTACATTTAAGATAAAGATGTAGATGATAATGTTTCAGTGTTTACATACTGTAGATGCAGATGATGGTGACCTGATGATGCTTTCAGTGCTCACATACTGGAGATACAAATGGTGATAGTTCAGTATTCACATACTAAAGATGTAGATGAATATAGTTTAGATGATGATGTGCTGACAAAGCCTCTGTATCGAGTAAAGTTCGAACACTTTCAAGATAAGATTGGTATGGTTCAGAAAGACCTTCCCCAAAAGGGGGAAGTAGTGATGTTGCAGTAGGATTGTATCATCCTTGAACTTCGGTTCAGAATGGATCCGGTGAACTTCGGTCATCGAGAAGGTGGTAGGATTGTATCATCCTTGGACTTCGGTTCAGAATGGATCCGGTGAACTTTGGTCATCGAGAAGGTGGTAGGATTGTATCATCCTTGGACTTCGGTTCAGAACGGATCCAGTGAACTTCGGTCATTGAGAAGGTGGTAGGATTGTATCATCCTTGAACTTCGGTTCAGAACGGATCCGGTGACTTTGGTACTCGAGAACGTGTGTTGATCTTGTAATTCCTAGAGGAAGGATTGTCTGAGTTCCAAATCTGTGTTGATCCCGTAATTCCGAAAGGAAGGATCGTTAGTAACTCCGTAAAGACCTAAATCCCGTAATTCTGAAAGGAAGGATCATTGAATTGATCCCGTAATTCCAATAGGAAGGATTGTCTGAGTTCCATAGATGTGTTGATCCTGTAATTCCAATAGGAAGGATTGTCTGAGTTCCACATTTGTGTTGATCCCGTAATTCCGAAAGGAAGGATCGTTAGCAACTCCGTAAAGACATAAATCCCGTAATTCCGAAAGGAAGGATCATTGAATTGATCCTGGAATTCCAATAGGAAGGATTGTCTGAGTTCCATAGATGTGTTGATCCCGTAATTCCAATAGGAAGGATTGTCTGAGTTCCACATCTGTGTTGATACCATAATTCCGAAAGGAAGGATCGTTAGTAACTCCGTAAAGACCTAAATCCCGTAATTCCGAAAGGAAGGATCATTGAATTGATCCCGTAATTCCAATAGGAAGGATTATCTGAGTTCCACAGATGTGTTGATCCTGTAATTCCAATAGGAAGGATTGTCTGAGTTCCACATCTATGTTGATCCCGTAATTCCGAAAGGAAGGATCGTTAACAACTCCGTAAAGACATAAATCCCGTAATTCCGAAAGGAAGGATCATTGAATTGATCCCGTAATTCCAATAGGAAGGATTGTCTGAGTTCCACAGATGTGTTGATCCCGTAATTCCAATAGGAAGGATTGTTTGAGTTCCACAAATGTGTTGATCCCGTAATTCCAAAAGGAAGGATCGTTAGTAACTCCGTAAAGACCTAAATCCTGTAATTCCGAAAGGAAGGATCATTAGTAACTTTGTAAAGACCTAAATCCCGTAATTCTGAAAGGAAGGATCATTGGTAACTCCGTAAAGACCTAAATCCCGTAATTATGAAAGGAAGGATCATGTTGATGTTTTGATGATGTTGATGTTTTTATGATGATGATGTTTCTGATCGAAAGATCAGACGTTGCTGATGATGATGATGTTCTCTGATCGAAAGATCAGAATATGATGATGATGATGTTTTATGATCGGAAGATCAGAAGTTGCTTATGATTATGATGTTGCTGCTGATGATGATGTTTTCTGATCGAAAGATCAGAATGCGGTGATGATGATGATGTTTCTGATTGAAAGATCAGAGTGTGATGATGATGATATTTTGATGGTGATGATGTTGATGTTTTCATAATGTTTTCATGATGATGTTTCTGATCGAAAGATCAGAGTATGATGATGATGTTGTTGCTGATCGAAAGGTCAAAGTGCTGAAGATGATGTTGCTGATCAAAAGGTCAAAGTGCTGAAGATGTTGCTGATCGAAAGGTCAAAGTGCTGAAGATGTTGCTACTGATTGAAGAGTCAAGATACTGAAGATGTTGTTGATCGAAGCGGTGAAAGTACTGATGATGCTGAAGACTAAATATTGAAGATGAAGACTACATGATGTTGAAAAGCTTCCAATGATTTATAGATGTATCACCCTGATGATGTTGATGATGTCCTCTATCTCTCTCCTATTATTGTTGTTGTTGATGTTGTTATAGAATACCCTTCTCGTTAAGGGGGAGTGTTGAAATATTGTAACTTCGAAGAATATTCTATATTTATTTATTTGTGGTCCCCGATGGTCCTACCGGGAGAACCATTTGTATTACTTTGTACCCCGATGCTCCTAATCGGAAGAACTAATAAGAGTCATGAGGCAGTCCCCTCTAATTGTAAAGGTGGGTCATTAGCACCCCAATGTGGTTACTTGAGTCTACATGTGTAACTCGAGCCTACATGATTAACTCGAGACTACATGACAGATGCGTTAACTTAAGTGAACGGATGAATATAAATAGAGTTGTAGTGCTCCTCATTTGGAACACACACACTCTCACTTGTGTAGCGCATTATTGGAGAAGAGAAGTAGCTGGAGAAGGAGGAGGATCAGGCTTTGATCTCCTTGCTGGTTTTATCTTTTATCTTTTATCTTTTTGGGGCATCTATATCGAGGAAGCTTTTGCTGGGTTTTTTCCCTTTAGGGTTTTCCTAGGATAAATCTTTGTGTTCCTTTTGTATGGTTGTGCTTGTCTATCTTTCAGTGATCCTGTTTATATGCTTTTGTTATGAAAATGAAATGAAGTACTAATGTCTTAGCTAAGCAAATGAAAAGTTAACAAACATAGTATGTCACATGGATTTACACACAATAATCCCAATGCTCCTATAATCACAAGCCCCATAGAAGATGGAATTTAATTGTTTGGTGCATTTTCACAACTAGTATTGAATATGGTATTCGTAGGTGCAATTTGTTGGACATGTGTTGTACTATCAGTAGGTTCCCATAGCAAGGGGTTTTAGGGGGTAATAATCAACCCCCTAGACTAGGGAGGTGTGGGGGACCAATGTCCATGAAAGAACCTTTTTGGGTCTGTTTTTAACGATTTTAGGTCCATGGTTTTATGGCCCATTGTAAACTAGTTCCGGTCAAGGAATTGGGGCTGTATTCTAATCTGAGTTAATGTGTTACAATTTTGGATGCTATAATATTGTATTGTAAGCAAAAAAGATAATACAATGAGATAGATAGTGGAGAAACTCTTAGGAATGTTGATTTTCTTGGTTTTGAGTTTCTAGGGTAATTATCTATGTAATGCATATGCAATCCATTGCTAACTATTATGTTGTATATTTTATTTCGTATCGTTTTTCTTTACACAGGTTTATCAAAATTCTTCACAGTTATACAAGAAACATTAAAATGGTATATCCAAGCACATAATTCTGTACACAGTCTCCTTGATCTTGTATGTTTCTCTCCAACAAGCCTAAAGCATATGACAATGAAACTTGTGACACAAGAATAGTGTTTTTGAACAATTTTCCCTTAAAAACACATTCCAATGTTTCTACATAGGATCATAAGTTGTTTTGCACCTCGCTCAATCACTTTTTACTATTAAGGATATTATTCCACTTGTCATTTGGCATTAAAAATGTCAACCTATCACATTCACTAGAAACAATAGAGGTTTATCCAACTAATGGATAATTTGGATGTCATTATGTTTGCAAAAGTTACATGTGTTAGGGCCATTTGGTACATCTCATCAAAAAGTATTGGCACATGTTCCCTCCCATCCAAAAGTCCAAGTTCAAGCATCATCTTACCCATATTTGATGTCTTCAACAAGTACAACAAGGATGCCACTTAAAATGGAATATACTATATGAGATAATGGGAACACTTTTGGAGTTTCATGTCAACATAAGATGCTAACACAACTATAAAGTACTAAAACAATTGTGTGGCTTGAACTAGTTTCACAAGGCTATCACTCACATAGGTTATACAAACTTTTCCAGGAATACAATATTCTAAACATATTCATGAAGCATGCATCAAATTGGGCACAAATTTGATATATGAGCACATAACCTATGTATCAAGAAAACGCATCTACATTCATATATACAAAATTTTATACAATATTTTGTTGTTCACCCACATGGAATTTCGATGTTTTCAACCTTGATCAATATAATTTATACTCATAATATCACAAGGATATTCGAATAAATGAGAAGGATACTATATTTTCTAAAAATTGAATAGAGGTGTTTCCTCCCAAGTGTAGGAAATTTGCTATAGATTCCATCCTCAAGATAGGCTATGACACCACCATGGTGAAGAAGACGATGTAGGATTTTCATGGTATTTTCTCCATATAAAGATAAAAGGAATGATTTACCAATTATACCACTATTAATATCTTAAATTGGATCATGTGTTTGACACCCACAATACTAATTCACACAACACAAGGAGAATCTCTTCCTTCTCTACTTAGTAGTGATTTAGAAGTCCCTCCCTCTAATGCTCTTCAATGTGGCATAAAAAGGTCCAAATTGTTGTCAATTAATTTCAAATAGAGTTTTTCTTTATTTTTATATCCTTCCAAGTTTCAAATGGATTCCTTTCATGGCTATTATATTCCTTAGTATGCCATCCTTTTTTTCCAAGGTTAAACTCCCTTTTCTCACCTCTACACCTCTCAAACATTATCTATACTCTTTAATTCGAATCTCCCTTTATTTGCTTGTATGAAGGATGACAAGAAGAGTCCTAATCCAAATCTTCTTGTTTCCAATAATGTAGGGGAGACAAATTACCTAGGATGTAGGAGGTAGTTTCCTAGATTTTGGAGATGGTTGAGTCCACTATCTTTATCTCAAATTTAAACTATATAATAGGCTTAAAATTAGAAAAGAGTGAAGGGTTTTGGTTATACAAAGGTGGATAAGTCATATTAACATTCCCTTAGAGACCCCCAACTTTTCCCTCTTGTGGTATCATATCCCTTTTATGTGCTTATGCTCATCTAGTCTTGGTTCTTTTATCGACTGCAAAATAACAATGTTTGTGAGTATTCAAATCACAGTTCCTTATACAAATCATGGTGTTCAATCAAAGTACACCAATACAGGAACTTATGCACAACATTGTGTAATCCATATTTAAATAAAAGTGTCAAAAAAGGGTATTATATCCCCTCCTCATTGGAATAACATCGTCCTTGAATTTATTTTATTGAAACAATATCCTATGATTATTATTATTATTTGCAATTGCATGTACTACATTAGTGATTTCATTAACAGAAGTTCCAGTTGATAACCGAAGCATATAATCATAACTTGAGATTAATATTCAAAATATCTCAATAATTATCTAATGGAATATGTATCTTTGTCGAATAAGGTTTCCCCTATTGATATTTAGCTCATTATTTATTTGGCACACCCTAAAAAACACATTATCCCAACTAGCATATAACATGAATCTACCACGATAGATTCATTCAAGTCTTCTCTTCCTTATAGTCACTCACCCTCGAGGCCTAGGAGTCCCCTTCTATGCTAAGCAATTCCATGGGAAATCCATCATTTGCTAAGGATTTCTTGCACAAGAAGAGTGAAAACTTATAGAGTCTTACTGCTAGGGTATTCCATTGGTTTTCTCATATATAGCATATCTCATGGAGATCAAGGAATATCAAAGGGTTTTAGTGCCATGATTAGTAGTTTTCTTCTGTACTTTCCATATTATATCAACCGCCATTTGTCCTTACTAGATAGTCCCATCATCTCACATGTAGCATGCACATACATTTACTGTGAGTTATTCTTAGAAAAAATTAAATCAGAAATTTAACGTTGTGTCTTATATAAATCAAGCTCCATAACTATGATATTCTTCACATAATGTTTGGCCCTTATAGTTGTAATTATTAGTCTTAATTGTGGGCTCACATTGGCTACCATATCCAAGACACATCTACCTATAATATATCCTCCTTGATAGAGCTTCCATTCAGCTAAACACATTTTGAATACTCATGCATATAATCACAACAATGTCTGAAATTATCATAGAATTATGTCACACCAATAATTCAATCGCCTTCAATTGTCAACATATTAAATGCAAATCAAATACAACAGAAATTTATTCAAACATAGATAAGCATACATGTTTTATACGAGTGATTATCTAAGGCCTTCATGATCACAAATTTTCCATAACCCAAATCATCCAAAGCAACAAACTCCCCAACTTATTCATTAAACTTGCCACTGTCATTTATAGGAGACAGTGCATGAAACTTGCATTTCAAGCTAGTTGAAAAATATTCTATTCCATGATCAGGGGTAGTATGAAACAAAATTGTTCCAAATTTTGATATGATGTAATAATCTCCCAAGCCAACAAGGCACTTCCTATTTCTACTGGATGTATATATCTACAATACTCAAGAATTGAACCAAGAAATGTTTCTTTAACTTGAAGTTTGATTCTCCACTTTCACTATAGAGTAGAAATGGGATATTTTTCCACTACAAGAAATTGGTTCCCTGGCCCATCGTTCAGGGTAGGAACAAGATTGATTTCAACTCTACCAACTATAGAAATACTATCTTTTTCCTCATTTACTAATGGATGTACCCGAACCATTGAATAAAGAATGAACTCGAAGATAACGTAGAAATGTTTTTCATGTGTGAACCTCAGGGTACTCCATTTCAACTTTATCAAGCATAGTATGCGAGCAAGGAATTAAATGAACCAATTTTTGGCATCCATATATGTGATCTAAAAGAACCATTTGGCCAAATATTTCCATATGTGCAACTTCATATTTTGGAGTAATTGTGAGATAAGGATTGTCTTTGCCTCTCCATACGCCATATATCTTAACTGATATTTTCTAAACAAATTCAAGAGATTTCAATCTTAGTTTCAATGGAGTGAGGTCCTGCCTTGCTTCTTGATTAGGGTGCAAAAATTTCAAGTCAGTAGGTAGGCCATGACAGTCCCAACTAGACACATAGTTTATCTTAGAATTGCATATCCCCTTCCATCCTTCCAACCAGGAAAAGGGGGTATTTACAAATTACATGTTTATAAAGTTATTCCCATTGGATATAATGTGAATTCATAATAAGAATTGTGTGTGCATATGCATAAATGTAAAACACAATGTAAACAAAACTCCATCCACCATACATCATGCATAATCAAGCATATTCATCACAAGAAGAAAATAAAATCATTCCACATTTATATAAAAATAAGATACTTATCTTTTAGCAAAGAATATCCAAGCAACTAGCCATGTAAGAGTGAATTTCCACCCAACCATAGGTATTAGTTGTAGACACCACCTTGATGTTGGGATACGAGGACACATGGGTGAAGGAAACACCTACATGTTTATATCTCTCATCCCATAACCCATTTTCTCTCATGCTTAGTCAAACTACCCACATATGAGCATTTACATGGACCTCACTCAGCCATCCCAACCATGGCATTCTTTTCTACCGCCCCACACATTATAAGGAATTTACCTTCATTGATCCATAGTTGCCTTAGTAAATAAAACCCTTACAGTGCTTACCGGTGTGTGTAGAAAGAGTCCAACATGTTGTATGATATTAACGAACCTATTGTAACATTAATCCATGGCTTCTCAAGAATTCATAAGTAGTAAAACATAATGGGTAAATGTTCCTATCTCGCTAAGCCTCTATGCTCCCCTACAACGATCGATTTTCTCTAATGTCTGAAATTCTCTGTTGACAATTCGAATTTCTATTTTTTTTACACTCTGGTAATGGTAATTGCAATGGGATGAACAACAAGAAAAAAATGCTACCTCATATAAAATTTTATCTAGAAAAATATGCATGAGAAAATGAGTGGTAGAATCCCAAGGAAATGAGAGGATGGAAAAAGAAAATTGACATAAATTCTAGCCATAGGAGAAAGGACTCTTACAATTGTCATAGAGGTCTTTTAATCTGATGCTTCCATAACTACAAGAGAAGACATTCCCCACCATCCTCACACATGCATTAAATTATTGGATCTAATAGTCAAAATGAGGTAATTGGCTCACTTAAAGCATATGGCAGCAAAATGATGAGTTATAAGGTTTTCACTTGGAAATAGAGAATCTAATCTCCCATAAACCCCCTTTCATCTTCCCCTCTAGTAGAATCATAGCCCCTTTCTAGTGCTCTTTACACATTTGTCTTGGACGATTTTATCATTTTCCAGCATAATATTTGCATAGCCTTCGAGTTATCATGACAACATAACCACATGGTCCATACTGAGATATTTACACTATACATGCCTAGCCATTCACTAGTCGAGCCTTGGCCTTGAGCTTCACACTGGGAATCCATACTAGCATATTTACATCATTTACATAATTTGATTTAATATATTCCAAGTCAAAACTGAGGGTATTACAATAACCTTGAAGAAGCTTCTATCAATTGATAAAATCTTTTATTGTCTTATTTAAGGCATGACAAATATGTAATTCCACATTAGTATACGATGGTCCATCATAAAGAGTTAATTGTTCCCCATTGTTCTCAATCAATATCTTCTTCAACATTTATTTCTCATTCCATAATCTTTGTGTTTTTATTCACGTACTATGAATTTTTCTAAGAATGAAACTTGCATGAGGTAAATCCACTATAATATTATACTAACTATCATCTTTGAGTGTTCCATTTTGATATTTTCATTCCCGCGAGAGACAACATTTGCACTTTTTTTCTTAGATTCCAACATGCAATATTCATTTTACCAGGTTGAGAATGATTTCCCAATAATTGAGAGTAAACATGGTGAAACTTACGAAATTTCCTCCTACAATAGCAATCTTTCTCACATAAAGCATTACAATCACCAACAACCACTCTATGCTAGTGTGTACTTTAGTAAGGGTGATTCTAAGCACTATTGCTAAATCATAAGCCTACATAAAATTTCTACTAATTACCAACCTTTCTTGTTTATGAAATCATTTTTTGCAAATAAAAACGACCAAGACATAATCCTTGGTTAGCTCGAAGAATGTCTAATGGTTTTTGAAATGAAATGGACCAAAATTCAAGAATAACTCATCATTATTAGAATGTAATCTTTTAAGTATAATGCAACCATCACCAATGTAAAGGGAAAAAATAACCATAGCTCAATCTCTTGTAGGAAGATCTAATTAGGCCTTGTTTTTTTAAGAAGAGTTCCACCCACCAGAAGATTAGGAAAATTGAAATACCAATTGTATGATGCTAGCTTAGAATTATTTTTTAGTTTACTCCTCTATTGCAATGTTAATCGTGGAAGATGTCATTAGCAGTTTTTTTATATTTTTGTTATTTTTCAAAACATAAGGTTTGACCAACAAGGCCATCGAAAATAAAAGTACAATGACTATTGTAATAGAGCCCCATGATTATATTCTCCAAAATTTATCTAGATAGATTTTATTCTAGTTTATATTTTGTCCAAAATCTATAGTGCATGTATTACGCAACTCTAGAAACAGGGTCTACAAAATTATATAATTACCTTTTTCCTTTTTTAGAAACAAAAAAATGCAAATCTATATCTATAGACATGATGACAATAAACCCTTATAACTAAATTAGTATCAAAGCCTTAGGTTACAACACGGGGTTGTATGGGCTCAATCAATATATCGTTCTAGAAGAAAAGACAAAATTTTAAGGAGTTCATTTGTTGCAGTTTCATCCTCATTGCAGTGCTTAGTAAAATCAAAACTTATATTTATAGTAAAAATCATGTTTAAATTTTGTCTATCTATACACATGCATTTCTAATAAAGGATATTTTCTTTGTTGGTAGCATGTATGCTCCGATGTGAGCTAGACCCGGTGACATAATATTTTACGTCAAGCTTTGATTCCATAAATTCTAGAGGATGAAATGTTTTTTTAGATTTATGTCCAATAATTTCTCCAAGATAGGTTTCTATAGAATGAGAATGATTAATGCATGACTTGACATTCAAATCATGGTGGGACCATAACTCATAGGTTCCATGATCAAAATCTAGCTTCGATGCCAATTTGTAATGTCCCTTATATACATATCATTTTTTTTGTTTTATAAAAAACCTATTCCAAATTTCGCTAAAATCAATCAATTCCAAGGCATATACTTCTTTTCTCTTTTTACTGTAAATAATTAATACTCTATGCCAAATCTCATTTAATTGGAAAACAATTATAGATTCACTATGAATTCCCTATTAGACAATATAACAGTGTCGATTCATAACTAAAATGATTTTTTTTTGTATGTAGGAATTTATTCCAATGAGGCTTAAGCTCTCCTAAGAGTGATTTGAAACTATTCAAATAGTTTGATAGGAAGACATTAGTAACAAAAACAATACAAGCAAGCATGGTCAATATTTTTAAAACACACAATATAAATCTTAACACTTATTTGGTTGATTGATTCTTTGTCGTATTCTGATAAAAAAACAATGGTTATTGAATTTAACCTAGTAAAATATAGTAAAATGAATTTACCATATTTCCCAAGTTTGGTTTGAGAAAATATAGAGCCAATGAACAAACAATACAAGACTATACTCAAAACTAATGATCAAATGAAAATTGCTTTAGGTATCTCTCTCTTCCACCCTCTTTCTCCATCTCTCCCTCTCCCTCTTTCCGGGCTCGACCCCTCCGCCCCCCTCCCCTCCCTCTCTCTCTAATAATATTAGAAGGATATTCAGAGAAATGGGAAGGAAATTATATTTTTCAAAAATCAAATAACAAACAATTGAGTAAGACATAACGATTTCCACCCAACAGTAGGCAATGTGTTGTAGTTTCCACCCCTTATTATGATACCAATAGGGCAAAGTAAATGATGCATAATTATCAAGGAAGTTTCTCAATCTCAATAGAAATGGATTGATTTACCAACTATACCACTATTAATATCTTAAATTGGAACAACTATTTGGCACCCACAATACCCACCCACACAACACCAGAAGAAACTTTTCCCTCTCTGCTCAATAGTCCCTCAAAGATCCCTCTTTAGTGTGGAATTGAGAGGTCTAGACTATAGTCCATTAATTTACAACAATTTTTTCCTTAGTTTTCATATCCTTCCAAGTTTCTATTGGCTTCCTTTCATGGTTGTTCTATTCCTTAGTATGACAACCTTTTTTTCCAAGGTTAAACTCCCATTTTCTCTCCTCTACGCCTCTCTAAAAACTAGATCTCCATTGTAATTCAAATTTCCCTTTATTTGCATGCATGAAGGAAGATAAGAAGAGTCATAATGGAACTCTCCTTGGTTCCAATAACATAGGGGTGACAAATTTCTTAGGATGTAGGGGGTGGTTACCTAGATTTAGGAGATGGTTGAGTCCACCACCTCTATCTCGATTTTAAACTATAGACTAGGCTCAACACTATAAAAGAGTGAAGGGTTTGGATAGTTGAAAGGATGATACATCATATTAGCATTCCCTTAGACCACGTCATCCGCCCCTTCTTGTGGTATCATATCCCCCTTAGGCACTCGTGCTCAATCAATTTTGACTCTTTTATTAAATTGCAAAATAATAATATTTGTGAATATTCAAACCACCCTCACATATATACCTCATAGTGTTTAAGAAAAGTGCAATAATAAAGGAACCTAAGCACAACATTGTGTAATTTAAATTTAAGATAAAAGGATTAAATCTAGGATATTACATAAATACAATTTTTTACCTTGAAAAAAAAATACATCTACAACATAAATAAATAAATAATAATTATGACCATTTACATCAAATCAAGGTACTAAAGTTTATTTTTCTTAACTACTACACAATAATATTGTAACATTCAAATTTGGTTTTGCATTGTTCTTGTGTTATTATTAGTCCCTGCCTTTGCAGGGTAACTATTGTAATCCATTCACGGTCAACCTCAATTAGTTTCCCTTCGACTTTGAAACATTTTCCTTTTTACTTCTTATTTTTCTAATTAAACAATGCACTTAATTGATTTATTTCAACTGCGATTGGCCACAGACTTTGAAGTCTTATTGTCAAGTCAGCTGCAAAGTTGTCAGAACACTTGATTTTTTAATATTGATTTTAAAGCCCATTAATATGGACATTAGTGTTTTAACAATATTTTGACAATTCCAATGACAATAGTTTGGCTCATTATCACATTGAATGATGGCATATTAATACATTCACATAACCTAGTCACGACTAAACAACGTGTCTACTTCACAATTACTTCATCCACCGCTTCTACTTCACCATTGCCACCGCCACTTCACCATCTCCACTGCCTCTCTTCACTGCCTCTCTTGCAGTTAGAATATTCTATATCTTTATGGATTTGCAAAATATTCATCAAATTCCTAGAGAGCTTCTCTGTAAATTCCTCATTAATGGAAAATGAAAAGTCGACAAAATCTTTATCAATTTGCAAAATGTTCAATCAATTTCCTAGAGAGATTCTTTGTAAATTCCTCATCGATGGAAAATGCAAAGCCAAGAAGGAAATTTCTGCATATCTTGGAGCACACGATCCATTGGTAATTTTTAGGCATGATGTTCTCCATAAATAGTATACACGACCTTGAACTCAAATTGTTTACTCACAGGTATACCATGTTTCCTTTTCACATACATACACAAAAAATTAAGACATTTCACGATGGGAACATTGATTTACATTACAAAATTAATTATCTTTGGAAATAAATATTGAAGATGAGAATAAACCTTAAGCCAAACCTATGTTCGCATAAATTTTCATGTCAATGATTTCCTAACACTTTGTGAAATTGTTTCTGGTGCAGAGTCGAGACATGGAGTTAATGACCTCCATCTAGTCTATCATGGTTTGTGGCTTATGAAAGGTATAATGTTTTGTATTGATCATACATTAAGATAGGCTACCATAAGCAACATTAACGTCTCTTTGACACCATAAACAAGGATTTGAGTGAAATTTATTTTGGTTATATCAATTGCAGGAATATCCAAGGTTAATTAGCAATAAATTTATGTTCAACTTTGAAAGTGGATAAATTGCATACACAAGCTTTCTCCTCTGTCACCAACCAAAAATTTTCCATTTGAAGACCCATGCATCCAATGATGATTAGGAGAGTGACCAGAGCGCTTGTTTTGTGAATAAATGCATGAACCGAACACCTGCAAAATGAAATAATACTATTTACAACCAAAACAAGACATCCCAAATTAAAAGCTACAAATTACAATCAAATTCAATAATTATCACAGGAACAGATACATA